>JAPYZI010000131.1:0-114486 GCA_030523105.1 Ophioninae sp. A BG-2022a | reverse complement strand
ATCTTCAAGGTCATTTTCAGATCGACTTTGTTTTTCAAATGAGAGGAAATCTCTATTATTTTACATCGGTAATCGAATGAGCCGAGAAGTTAGGTTTGTATGGGTTTGTTTGGGTTAGAACAGAATTGAGAAAAAGCGTTAATTTTTTAAACGAAAATATTCGGTGAATGTAAGGTGAATAAATATCCTAGGCGATCTTCAATATGACCTTGAATCTCATCTTCAAGGTCATTTCCCGATCAACTTTGTTTTTTTTTTTCAAACGAGAGGAAATCCCTATTTTTTACATCGGCAATCGGAAGAGCAGAGAATTTTACGTTCAAATATGTTCTATGTACCGTTTATTAAAAATCGTTGCTCAGGAACCTGTTTTTTCATGAAAGACAGCTGAGTTCACAAAAAGATTCATTGTAAATACGGTAGAAGACCGGAATTCGGTCACGAAATATTCGCGATTTTTCTTGATGGTAGAAATAACGGAATAAGCAAATAACATAGCACATAACTCCCACTGGAAAATATCCTGGTACATATCTACAGCTTTAAAAATTTAAGTGGCTTCCTTTGGAAGGTTGGCTGCTGGCAAAATATTTTCAGTACACATTTATTGTAGTTGTGTGTTTTTTTTTCACGTACACGAATTTTCTCTCTAACATACCATTTAGCTACATTCCTTCATTATTGTATTTCTCGAAAATATTTACTTACCAATTGACTTTTACAAACATTGAACGAAAGTCTTGCTACCGAGGGAATTCAAGATCGAAAATGGGAACCGAAAATGTCTTTAAAAGTTTCCAACAAAACAGCCGTATTTGTGAACTGTCATAGGCAGTAACTTTTCGCAAACGGTAGGAACTCGAAATCGAAAAAAAGAGAGGTAATCGACGAGAGAAAACTACAGGAATTATAAACCCACGAAAGCTTAGAACCTTCGTTCGCTGAAGCCTTAAAAAATTTCCTAAATTGAAAAGCACTCGAAATTTCCTTCTGCAAAACATTTTGCCGTTTATTTCTCTGATCCGTTCTATAGCCGTGTTAACATTCGTTTCTGCATTTTCGTTCAAATTTTGTACGAACGTTGCTCGAAGCATAAGCGCGATATGGCTTACGGTTAAATACGATATTATAAGCGCAGTTCGGTCGTTTCAATTAAACCGTTTTCGTACCAAATTTGTATAATTAATTGGTTCGAACAAAACAGTTGGTATTGCTCGTGGAAAGTCACGTGAAACGCCATAATTACGTTGAGTCCACCATTTTAAAAGATAACATCACGTCAAAACGAGACATTCGAAAAAACATTTATTAAAATACATATGTATGTAAAGGTATTATTAGAGATGTATGTACAGGGTGTCCTACGGCGGAATGTCATCAATTCAGATCAACCTAATTCTTCAAACGGGATTTTTTCCCATTTGAAGAATTATTATTCATTTTTAAAGACATCCAATCAGATGCATCGCAACGGGCTTACGTCGGTGAGTTAGTTTAGGAATTTTCATCGAAACTGCACATAGCAAAAAAAATCGTGTTTTTCGAAGTTTTTTACGATTTTTTCATGGAAATTTTGGGTTTTGGGGAAAATGCATGGTAGATTCGTGATTAGGGGATAAAGTTGCATCGAAATGGACCTATACAAAGAAATATTAAGAATCCAAAAGTCTTATTGTATTTTTGGGGAAAAAAAAGTTTTTTTTACTAAATCATCGGTCACTTTTTTCCCTTTAGGATTTGGCACTCGGCTGTGCACTCAATGTCTTTGTTATAACTTTCTCTTCAAAATGCCTGTTGAATTATCAAATTCCGATGATTTTTCGATTTTTGGCAGAATTTCAAAGTGGGACCATCGATTTTTGAACATTTTTCCATACCTACCCCTTTGCTTCTTTTTTCCGATTTTTCAAGTGAACTTTCCGAGAAAATTATTAAAGATATCGATATAATTTCAACGCCATTACTTAAGTCCGACAAAAAGCTTTTCCAAGCGTACCAATTGAATCTTCATAGTATAAAAAAAGCTCACTCTGCGACCTTTTCAAATCTCGTGATTTTCGAGATTCCAGAGTGGCCGGGGAAGTCGGAATTCTTTTTTTTCCACTTTAAAAGTACTAAAAGGGTCCATTTAATCATAAGTAAATAAATAAAAATGCCCGTAAATAAATAAATAAAAATGCCCAATTTTTCGTCGAAAGAACAAGATTAGACTAGAAAAATGCAAAAAAAATGTCCAGAATATTTTTTGTTTTACTTTTGTCTCTAGAAGTGGAGAGTTCAAGGTGAATTAAATGGTGAATTTGTCTTCAAGGTATAAAAATACATCGACACGGACCTAGGACATGACACTAATTTCACCACCAGCCCCCCATTTCACGGATGTCATTTTTCCGTGGGAAATCCTGTATATATACACGACATATATATACATATATACATACATACATAGACGATACGTCTCGTAAGGAATTTTAGGAAGCAAAATTAATGGGGTTATTTTTTGCTTCGTCATTTCAATTGCACCGTAGTTTTTATGTCTCACCCTTCCGGAATATTAAATCGAGACTCTCTTGCTTACACGAAAGGGGCGTAACCCGCTTCAAATATACGTATCCAAATATGCATGTAAGCAACGGCTGACTATGTGTTCCGTCGGTTTGATAAATTCGTGTTATTCTTATCCTGCTGTTCAAGATCCAATGCGTCATAGGAAAAATATGCACTCAATAATGTTCCTGTACTTTATAATTATTTACATGATCGTCTATTCAACAATATGTAACGAACCACAAAAAAAAATCAATAATTGTTACGAACTCTCATTACTGGAGCAATTATGATATCACATTCCACGAATCAACGCCCAGTCTAATTTGAACGTACCGTTGACGTTGCTCGCTGAAATTGAACAATTTTGAAAATGCCATTGTGATGTTCATGAACCATTGCTGCTCATCGAGAACGCGGAAAATGGAACGAAAATGCAATTATTTTCGAAACTTTCTCCCATATAGGATTTTAACGTTGCTCCGTCATACTCGTGACTCCCCTATAATTCATACGTTTTTCCAAAATTTAGCGCATCTCGTTTTACCCACCAACCAATATTAGTTTATTGTTCGCAGGTCACCAGAAATGTCGCGAAACATGGCCAGGTGATGGAGAATACGAGAGAGGATACAACCTAATTTTGGATGCTATTCTGTTAATCGTACCGTTATTGGTACTCGCCGTCACCTATACTCTTGTAACTATAACCTTATGCAAATCGGATCCCCTGACAATGTCTACTCTCGAACGCAACACCGCTCAATCATCAGGCAAGTATCAATCGTAGATCACTAGATTTTGTCGTTCACCGTGCTTTATCATCTATCCAAATAAGGACTGCCGCATTCAATTATAGCTACCGACTTTATGCATATCGCAAAATAAGATTGAACATATTTTGGTTGATTCTGTACTTTAGCAGCTTTTTCGAAAAAAAAACATGGTCACCGTTTTTGTTGATGCTGATAACTAGCTTTAGTTCGTTATAAATAATTATATTATTGATCCCGAAGAAGGTTCCTAGAAATTTTGATTTTTTAATTTTTTACCCAATCAAACTCAAACAGTAATTACTTGTTTGGCGTTGTTTGGGTTTGTTTGGATAAAAAATAGATAAATTAAAATTGATAGGAAATAAAGCTATTTATCAGCAACCAAAGAATCGGCAACCATTTTTCGAAAAAGCCGTAAAATACAGAATTACCATGTTTTACTTAAGGAGGAGAATCAACTTTTTCGAAAATTTTTATAAATATTAACAGTTACCTATGAATTGCAAGTTCTAACGGATTTCCTGAAATTAATGATCCAATCAAACGATTAAGGTCCCAAAATGCTTGTTTCGAATCATACTCGTCGTTAATTCGGAGCGTCTGGATTATGAAGTGAAAAACGAGAGAATAGTGTAACATTCGAGCTTGCGACTCATGATGAGATTACTGATGAACAAATCCGAGCATATATTTTTTGCACCCCTGTTTCATCGAGAATTTTCATTCCTTTTTATTAATTCTTTGCAACGTTTCTTCATAATCGTTTTTCATGACGTTAGTAGTAATTAGCAATGGTTTAAATGAAAGGTCAATTAGAAGTAGACTTTGGGGAAGTGTGTATAAACTCTCTCTGCGAAACCCATTTTATACCTACCTCGTTCAACTTCCGTTAGTCCATGAACGACTCGAACAGATGATGGAGTTGTTAATGAGAATTCACAAATGGAAAATGAGGTTTTGATATTCCATAACAGTGGCCAAGCCAGGAAGTATTTCCAGCTGGAAAACTTTTTGGAATTGTGATAGGATGAAGTTCTTCAATCAGCGTTGATGAGAGCTAGGCAAATTTCAATTTCGGGACGAGATTCACGTAGCACTATTAATGGGACACTATTCCTTAATAATTTATTTGGAATTAATGGTTTTTGTAATATTGTCTGCTTTACACACTCATCCAGTTTCTGCATCAAATTTTGGACTGACCTGATATACGTTGCTCCAGTTTTACGAAAACTCTACAAAAATGTTCTCCCAAGACTAACGAAGCAAGCTAAAATTACAGTAATTATACAGAAGTGGGGCTCCAACTCAATTTTGATGGGCAAATTTTTTTTTTACATAAATTACTTGAATTAGTTACAACTAGTGATATTTAGCTGGCAGTGGCTGGCATTTTCAATGATTAAACCCAAACAAACCCAAACAACCTTAATTAGCTTCATAAGTTATGAGGTTGTTTGGGTTTGTTTGTTTGTATACATTTTGGAAGACTCATTTCATAAATCCCCCTACTCTTCACCTTCAATTTAGACATCGAAGTATACGAAAATATCCTATTTTATTGCATTTTTCTCCAAACTCCAAAATCTCATAACTTATGGAAATAATTAAAAATGTCAGCCTCCGCTGGTTAAATATCACTAGTGGTGACCAATTAAAATAATTTATGGCAAAAAAAACATCTCCTGCCAAAATTGAGTTGGAGCCCTTCTTCTGCATAATGACGAAAATTTCGAATATCCTTGTTGACCAAAACCAAATCATTGACAAAATTGAAAAGAAATATATATATATATCAACAGGATAAAAAAAAATGCGACTTCAATTTTGCAGTGGATCGAGAACAACGAGAGTGAAGAGTCTTCCTACTTTATTGTCATTCGAAGAGCTTGCAAATTGTGGTAAAATAGATTATTATTTTGGAGGATGAAATGAAAAAACATGAATAAGGAGGTGGGATGCAAATTTTTCTTACCATATTACAATACACCTCGGTCACAGTTGATGACAGGGACGGAGCTGCTTTCACCACTCGAGTCACCCGTGAAATCCCTTCTTGATATATTTTTGTCCTTAAAGCTTTATGTTCTCGGAGAAGACGATATAGCAAGTAGGACTTAACCCAAAAGATATATTTCATCGAAACATCGTTTAATCCGTTTTCCTTTAGCCCTCAACATCAACCTGATGTTACGTGCTTACCTTTTTCTACACGTGTTCTTTTTCACGTAAAAACTAGTCTACGATAAAAAAAAAAAGAAGAAAGAAATGGCGACCAAACGAAATGCAGTTTTCGAACTGTAGTTTTCATTCCAGCAACCTAACGAGCCATTTACTAACATCGATGTCACCCTTTATTTCACCAGTTTTTACCCTCGCAGTTAGACATATTATTAGACATATTTTTTCGGAGCACACTTATTTTATTCGGCACATTCGAGTTTTTGGGAAATCAATTTAAATTTTCGATCACAGAACTCCTAGAAAAATATTAATATTTCGAAATTTTTTTACATCGACAACCAAAGAATCGAAAAATCAAAAAATTCTAGCATTAACGTAATCATCAAAGTTAAGTACATCTGAAATATACAATTTGAAAAAAATATTTCTCCTCCAGAAAAACGACAATTTTCAATGTATCCTTTTTTTTTTCTAAAAAATGTATATCTCCAATCCTAATGGAACGAAGTCAAAAATTCTTATAAATTCTGAAAGCAAACGTTCGAAATCAAGGGAACAAAAAAAATGGCGATGAAATATTCAAAAGTTATCAACAAAAGTGCAAAGTTTAAAAATGACGAATTTTCAACTTTTCATAGCATAGCTTAGGATTTCTATCAACAGAATTCACTTAAAAAAATACGAATTAAGAGTATCGTTTAAAGTTTCTCTCTTTAAGGAGGCTATTCCAATTTCATCGGTAAATACCATCTTCCCTCCTCTATTTCGACTTATTGAACATACGTCATTAAGCCAACCTATATTTTGTTTGTATTCTCTTTTCTCCTCAAATTGCTTGTTTAAATGAGCTTCCATGAATGTTTCGCTTATTAATGGAAACGGCAATTACCTGAATAGCGTGATGCTCCGTAGTCTAGTCTTCCATCAGACATAAGCTGTGCTTGAACGAAAGATTCACTGAAATCGATTTAGATATTTGCGAGCGCCCATAAGTATATAAGTTCAAGAGTTCAAATTTCTGCAAATGTATATTGCACGAAGGGATGGTTTATCACTTAAAAAACAAAAACGAATAATTCGTCGTAATTTGAGAAATAGTTCGATCATCCTAGTAGCTTGCTAATGACGGCTAATTTTTAGGTATCTAAAGGGTACCTATTTCATCATAATTATCAATTGTTCTTTTGTCTCAAAAGTAATTCGTCTAATCACACATTTTCGATTCAATAATAATTCGAATCCATATCCAATGCGCATTGATTAGAGCGAAATGTTACAAAGGTAAAATTGGAATCGAATGAACGATAAGAACCGAGCGCAACTATAGAAGCTATGTTCAAAAAATAAGGTGACTTTTCGAATTTTTCAAGAACTACGTATTTTTAATTTTTTATCTGTTTTTTTTTTGCTACGTTGGTACTCACATCCCCGAGATATATTGATATTATCAGCAACTTTGCATATTTAGTTTGGATGTGACGATTTTTGCTATCGAAAACGATAATTCGCCTGCTCATGTATCGTAGCTTGTTCGTGATGTTTTTTTGGCATTCAAGAACAGCGTAATCATGATTCAGCCACCGTATTCACCGGACTTGAGACCGGACTTTAGATTTTTAAGAAAAACGATAATTTTAATTATTTTTTATATTTTACATTGCTGAAAACAAGTTACAACGAATTTTCAACGACATTCAACGAGACCATAGTGGATACGACATACCCCGCGACACTCTCGCCGGGTTAAATCTGAGGAGGATTACTTCGAAGGGGACAAAATGGATATTGATGAATAAATATAAATATATTTGGATAAAAATAAAAAGTCACTTTATTAATTGAACATACCTCGTGCATTAATAATCGTTAATGTCCGATATGATCAATACAACGAAAAAAGGGAGAATGTTTCCACGGTATCATCAATCATGATACACCGGTTAGCCCAACCGAAACCAAAAGAACAAATCGATCGTTGAACAAAAAAGAAAGGATGACCACCAACCTTTCTTTCTTTTCGTGTCATCCAACGCAGTACGATCGGACCATCCTTCCGGTGTTGCCAGTTTCTCGAGCTTCAAATATGCCTAATTCACTTGGAACATCAAAAAGAAAAAATGCCATTTCTCTTTATATTCTCCAGCAAGCTGTTCCATGCCCTCCGTAGTCTACGTGACCTCGAAAGGACGAAAGCCACTCACGCGATGTTCATCGACGAGCCTGACGTCCGGGAACCGTGAACACAATCGACTCCTCATAACTGGTAGCGTTGATTGTCAGACATCAAGCTGCACGATACGCCGAAACGTTATGGACAACCAAGCAACAGAAATACCCGTGACAACGGTATCATCGAGTTACGTTACGATCGATCCTACCGAGGATAAGGACATTTTATCGCGAGGGAAAAACCCGACTCTATCCTCTTTCTCATCCTGGCAAGGTTCGATCGGTAGAAGGACACTCAGGCGTACGAATCCGGGTCGAGCGCTAACGCGTAAAAAACGTATAATCAAAATGTTACTCGTCGTGGTCCTCGAATTTTTCGTCTGCTGGACACCCCTTTACGTTATCAATACTCTTGCGTTATTCAGTCCAATGGCGGTTTACGATGGTTTGGGTTCCACGGGTATAAGTTTCCTTCAACTTCTCGCTTATACGAGCTCCTGCTGTAATCCCATCACGTACTGTTTCATGAATGACGGCTTCAGAAAGAGTTTCCTCGGCCTCTTCAAACGTTGCAACTGCAATGGCTGCACAAGACCCGCGTGAATCATCGAGGAAACCACCAACGCATTGCTGAACGGATCATCCGCCAGGAAAAAGAAAATCTTCGCTACGGAGCTCGTAAAGAATGATGACTGCAGTCTCAATCCAATAATGAGGAATCCTACTTTGTTATCTAATGTTAGGACATTCGTGCACGTATTTATACGTTTCGAAAACACGATTTTACGAACCAATGATAAATACAAAATCCATTGGATAATCAGGAGTCAACGATCGGAAATCTACTCTTTATCGAACCTAGAAACATGTTAGGCTCGAACACTGTTCGACGTTCGCTACTCTTGAGGGAATATTTATTTGAGCAGATTTGTAATTTCACACAATCTTAACGTTTTTTTCTGCTACTTTCGAAACCCTTGGATATATTATCCGGAAGTTGAGTGTCATAAAACCCACCCTTGGAGATACCCTCGTAAGATATTCTACCAAAAGTTCGGAGACTCCGGATGAGACTCAAGTGTCGCCCTGCCAATCGAAAACTTTGTAACGAAAGGAGGCAAGAAACTTGTTGAAGAAATACGAAATGATGTACATGTACGAGTGTAAACGCGCGTGTGTGTGTGTGTGTGTTGAAAGATACTGAGGATTCGCTTGAGGATGGATATAAACACCTGTCAAATTTGCCAATGTATATCGTTGGAGACAATACCTATTTTACGCAAACAAAAACATTTGCCATTTACGATGTTCGCGTGTTATTTTTCTTTTGTTTTTTTTTTTTGATACTTTATTTTGGGGAATAATGTGAAATGTGATCATAGCGAAGACTTTGGGAACACGTACGTGAGTTCGAGTCGTTAAGGGGTAACAGATCTGAACATCGATCGAGAGCCAATCGATAAGGAGCGAAGGGAGATATCGCGTGTATAATATTGTTACGGCAAATAATGATTGGCAATGGAATAATCAGTGTCAATTGTATAAAAATTTGCTATCATCGATAGAATTTTATGGGAATCTTGATGAAATTTAAGAAAATCATTGTTGAATGAATATAATCGTATTTATTGATAACGAGACTGTTTTTTTTCTCTCCACCCCCTCCAACGATAATTATTTCCTATGGAACATCGTCGTTGAAGAGCGACCGGATTGTCAATCGTAAGTGATCAGTAAGTATGCCGAAGATTTTTATTTAGTCACGATCGTTAAGATCGTAGCACCAAATTGAATTCGATGTATGTACATTATCGGATAACCGGTTTCAAACTTCGAGTATCGCACATTTTTTCGAGTCATCGATTGTTCCGTTATCACTTACGGCGATAAATGTAATTGTACAAACGACGATTCGTTTAACGCCTTCTTCGTTGAATTATCACGTATTATTAAAGTTTCTAAAGTTCGGTCGTGTCTTATTAGATACCGTGGAAAAAATACGGCGAAAATTTGCGCGAAAAATAATCGCGATTTCGAATTGTAAAAATGGTTTCATTCATCACTTCGCGACCTGGCACGGTCGTTTTGTTCGTTTGCTTTTTTTCGTTTTGTTTGTTTTTTCGGCTCCGATGCCGTTTCACACTCGAGTCTCCTTGCCGATTGTTCGTCAGTCGTACAAACGTCTAGGGTCATCGATGCACGGTGGGTCGGTACTTGGAAGGCGCGGATGGTGAATCGTGATCGAAGGAGCGTTGATTCTCTGAAAGGGAAGATTCGATGACTGGTGAACGGCGACACCAGGTGGCGGTGGACGCCATGATATGCGTAAGAAAAAACTGTCGTCCTCGGGCTCAACGTCGAGGCTATAAATTCCGGTTGAATTCGTTGATGAGGGTCTCGGCGTTTGCGTTGAAATCGTTGATACTTTCGTCGTTGAAGCGGTCGCCGTCGATCCTGATGACATCGCAATCGCCACGGTCGTTTGTACCCCCGAGCTTGGTATACCCATGATTCTTGTTGTTGTTCCACTTGAATTCGTGGATGAAAGTCGATGCTAAACTCGATTCTCCTCCTCCAAAAGTCTCACCACCTCTGCCCGTTTATTGCAAGAAATACGAATGAGTCAGACACCGAGAGAGAATATCGCGTTTGTGAATATTTCATGAAGTCGGTGAAAAAAAAAAAAAACTTCGTTTCGTTACGTTTTTGCGGCTTTTTTTTATGACCCGTGCGAAAGCAAAATATTCATTTGCTTTACCGAGAAAAGGGATCGGTATAAAGAGTTCGAAAAATATTTCCGAACTCGCTCTTTTAATTATTCATTAAGAGATTGGGTTATTGAGAAAATTTGCAAAAAATCGTTCGTTTCTTGAAGCATCTCAACAAAAGCCACCATCTCGTGGCAGTCGCGTGTGACACGTGAGAAGAGTACTTTAAGGGCATCACGAACACGCCTTCGTCCACTTCGAAATTTTGAAACGACTATTCTCTCAAACGGCTGAACCAATCGGTACGAAATTTGATGTGTGTATTCAGGAAGATGGCACGAAGGTTCCCTCGGTTGCCATTTTGCATGAAAAAGTTTCATTATTGAAAAATCACGGTTTAAAACTTTTCGATTATCTCTCTCGCACTCGTGTATCACGTGGTAATGTTCGTCATGCCCTTAAGGTATCCGTGTTTCGGAGGGTCATTATTACGCAGCTGTATCGTACTCGTAGCAATGTAAATGAATTTTTAGCTTACCGGATCTGGCAACGACGGATGTTCTGCCAAGATATATTGTCGACTCATTTCCGCTCAGTTCGCTATTTCCTGGCTGAGTTACATTTCTCGTAACTCCGAGCGAAGCATCCACGTCCATACATTTTAACCTTTAATAACCAAAAAAAAAAAAAAATAATGTCAAAGCCAAGAAAAATAAGGAAGTAGCTCTGTATAATATTCCATTTCCAAGTGAAATGCTGACTTTATAACTGACGATCAAACACTCCACTTGCACATGAATATTGTTCAGTGTTTCTTTTTTTTTCTTGCTATTGACATTTATTTGGTCAGAATAACGGAATATCATAACTAATATAAATAATTTCGGTTTTAAAAAAATATTTCGAAAAAAAAACCCAAGCTTAAGCGATTTAATTTGGCGCAATAATAAGCAAATAAATAATTATCACGCGTTTTTAAAAATTCAGAGCTGAAACAGTTTCAAGTGTTCGAAATATTGATTTTTATTTTTTATCTCGCAGAACGTAAAGTTAAATAAAAGCATATAAAACGTCTTTAAAATAAAGCCAGTAAATATAATTAAAATTAAATAAACTATGTACATTTAAATAAACTTCAATAATGAATGTAAATTTAAAAAAAAGTTAAAGTATCGAAATTAAAGTGTAGCTGAGTATAGTATGTAAAAATAGCTTAAAAGCATCTGGAAAAAAAAGCTTACCTCCAGCAGTGATAACAATCGAAAAGGCTCAGAAACGACTGCCGAAATTTTCGATTCATAAAACAATAAGTGATTGGATTGCAACAGCTCGAAACGTACGCCAACAGCTGTACCAGACTTATGCCCGTACTTCCGACGTAATGGTATATGAATTCCGGATCATAGTGATACCACGTGTTCACGAAGTACAACGGAGCCCAGCACAAAAAAAATTCGAGGACCACTACGAACAGCATTCTGATTACCTGACAATCGAAAAGAAGACAAATTTTCACAGTAAATAAATGATAAATTATTTCCTAGTGAAATGGTACTGCGTATGGCATAGAGGAAAAATCACCATGATTTTAGGTTAGGTTATTTATCAATCTTAGATTTGTTTACCCTAGTTTAATTTTAATTAGACAGAATTGTACTTCTATGAAAAAATTTCGAATATCTCAAAGTTACCTTCTTTTTAGCTTCGATGCTCTTCCCCATGTAATTACTCCTGATGGCGTGCTGTCTACCAAATGCGTAATTAGCGTCACTGCTGTGGTCATCAAAGGGAATACCCGAGGTCGTTCCTTCCGACTTTTTCAGCTCACCTCGTTGATGTGCATTCGTGAGCGTATTTGAACGTGAAAACTTGAAACTCCTACGTCCCGAAGAAACTCTCGAAGTACTCGAATGAGGCGGACAGACCTTTTTTTTCGACAAGTTTCGAAATAAACGAGAATATTTTTTCTTAATCTCATGTTTCAACCACTCGTACGTGATATGTGCCAAAAGTAATGAGATTTCCTTTTTGTTCCATAAACGTAAACAATATCAATTTTTTCTCAAAAGTACATGATTTTTATAAAATTTTAATCGTTAACAAAACTCCTACGTATTCCTATGATCATTATTGTAGATTAAATATTTTTAAATATTATTATATTTTTATTCATTTGATTTATTATTTATTTATGTATTATTTTTTAAATTATTTTAATTTATTACATTTCAAATATTATTATACTTAAATATTATTATTTTAAGATAGATACATTTTTGTTTCTTCCACACTTTGTATTTGACCAGAAATTAATCCGATATTGAAGGCGCTTTCTTTTTTTAATATTTTTTCGAAGATTCGCAGTCTTATCGCCATATTGCAAAAAAAAAATGAAAAATGAAAAATTCAATACTGAAATATTTGCCGAATAACCCTCTCTAAAAAGAATACCCATTGATTTTATTAAACTCCCGAAAAAAAATCGTGAAAGTTTGACCGTCTTTACGGCTGCTAGAATGGTTTTAGCCCCTCAATTTTTCATGCGGATCCCTAGCGAAAATGGGCATGTTAGGTTATACATGGCAAATGAATCTCACCGATCGCTTCGTCAACCAGAGCTTGACGAACTCAGTGCCGGGCCTCGAAGGGTTCGATCGATGTTTCTTCCCTTCCGCGGTTATCGTAGCGGTCTGCGTGGGAGTTGACGAAACAGGAGAAGCATGATGGCAAGCAGACGAGGATAACACGTGACTCGGTTTCTTCGTCACCAATCCATTTCCGGTTGCCGCTTCGGAGGGAGAGTTTTCCTTTTCGACGTGGCTGTACGGATTCAAGGTCGCGGTCGATGACCCGAGTCCTTCCGCTGTTGCGAAACATTTATTCCGAACCATTACTATTCGAGTTTTTGTTTGGGTTCGTTTTGGTTAATATTTATTTCGAACCATCGCTATTGGAATTTTCGTTTGGGTTAACATTTATTATAAACCATTATTATTGGAGTTTTTGTTTGGGTTGACATTTATTCCGGACCATTGCTATTGGAATTTTTGTTTGGGTTAACATTAATTCCGAACGATTACTCTTGGACTTTTTATTTGGGTTTGTTTGGGTTAATATTTATTTCGAACGATTACTATTTGAATTTTTGTTTGAGTAAACATTTATTTCCAACCATACCAACTATTAGAGCGTTTGTTTGGGTTTATTTGGTTTAACACTTATTTCGAACCATTAGAATTTTTTAGAATTAGAATTAGAATTTTTTCGAATTCATTAGAATTTTTGCTGGGATGTAGAATTTATTACAATTTTTGTTTGGCTTTACGTTTATTCCGAACCATTACTATTAGAATTTTTGTTCACAATAATTATATCATACCTAAAACTATAAAAGTTATTTTTCATCGCGAACAATTGGAAAGAATTCTCGATAAAAAAATATTACTAAGCTTTAAAAAAGTGTTCTTTTGATACAGAATAAAGCATCAGTATCCAGACCGGCCTTTTCACTAATGGACATTATAATTAAGCAATTTAAGGACTTTCAGAAAAAAGTACGAAGCTTTTTTCATTTTTCATAAATTGTTTCCTTTAGTCTCCATCATTGATGTTACATCGAGCAAAACTGACGTTGCTAGATTTCTATCAGCCTTCATTATAAAGCCTGGATATTATTTATATTTAATGATCGATTTTTTAGTTCATACAGAAGTATTCGAAACCCGATAATTTTTCGTCAAAAGGCTGACTACACAGTGTTTTACTCAACTATATATTTTGTAATAATAAAAAAATGGTGTTTCATTAAAAAATATTTTAATAACAAATAATGATTTTAAACTTCATTTGATGTTTTTTTGTAAAATTTTGAACGTCATGAATTCTTTGAGGACTGAATTCGAGAAGAAGAAGACATTATTAATATGAAATATTATTCAAATAATATAAGCAGCAATAAAATGTTCCATGGTGTGTCATGAATTTCGGACTTTGTCCGTGAAAAATGCAAATTAAAAAGAAAGCCGTAAAAGATAATCAATTTCTCCAGTGCTGCGTTTATTCCAGCAAATGGTACAGTGTCGTGATCTCGTTATTTTAAAAATCCGACCTTCTTGCCCGATTCGTTCATAAAAAAAAGTATTCCCTTCTTCTCGGTACTTCGAGAAATTCGGGCAAAAAGATACTCTGCACCGTATGCTCGTATCCACCAAGAAATTGGCATTCACTTTTTACGAGGACCGTCCAAGATAGAATGCGCAAACAAGAGAATGAGGCTGGCGGTAAACATCAAACGAAAGAATTCAGCGGACTAAAAAAAAAAAGACGGCGCTTGCAGAAATAATAGATTTAATAAAGCTGAGCTCGTGTAAAATAAGATCGAGTCGAAAATTGCAACTGCACTATCGCTACGATGATTCTTTCGAGGTGGCATAATTGATTAAATTGAGCAAGTCTTACGATTACTTCCTATGTTCGGAGTCTGTACTTATCAGCCACGCGATACTTAACCCAAACAAACCCACCGTCAATTCTGAATTCTGATAAAAATAACGTTTCTACGAAAAAAAAGAAAAAATCTGCTGAAGAATAAAAATGATGACGCCAGGATTCATTTCTAATCATTTGCAGATATGAAGTAAAAGAAAAAGGTCAATAAGATGTTCAATGAATAAAAAATGTCAATTTAACATGTTTAAAAAAATGTTGAATGTCAATTCAACATCTTTAAAAAAATGTTAAATCTCAACTTAACATGTTTTAAAAACGTTGAATGTCATTTTAACATCGTTGAAAAATGTTGAATGTCAATTTAACTACTTTTAAAAAAAGTTGAATGTCAATTCAACATCTTTAAAAAAAAGTTGAATGCCAATTCAACATCTTTAAAAAAATGTTGAATTCGAACTTAACGTGTTTAAAAAAATGTTGAATGCCAATGTAACATCTTTAAAAAATATTGAATTCGAACTTAACATGTTTAAAAAAATGCTGAATGCCAATTTAACATCTTCAAAAAAAATCGTTCTTGATTATATTTCTCTGTTTCCTTATTTCATTTGCTGTATAAAAATAGAAATCTAAAATGAAGATCAGACATCTTTTATCATTGAACGTGGAAGAAGAAGGCAGTGGAAGGATCAAGGGAAGGTTAGCAGCTGAAAATGTGAAGGTGCGCAGCTAATAGTACGTTTGATAAACGATAACGGAAGAAGGTCAGGGTTGATGAAGAAAGGAAGAAAGGTATATAAAAAGCGAGGCCGAGGAACGACCCATATGGGGCAGTGATGAATTCACAGATTATTGGGCGCGGATTAAAAGGAGGGCTGAATGACAAAAACAGAGTAGGGTATGCGAGTGATACAGAGTCAAATGGACAAATCTAATACAACGTTCGATATAAGGAGGAGTCAGAAAAAGGTATTGGATCTCTTCGGGACATCAGGTGAAGGATCTTAAGAAGAATGGACAGGATCCTGATAGAGGTTGAGGGCACCTTGAGAAAAAGGGGAATGAGAAATGAAACTTGAGACGATGCGGGAGAGAAAAATAACCGGTAGGAGATTCGCTGATCACATCTCAAAATGCTGGAAAACGAGGAATAAGATTAAGCACGAAGTAGACGGCTACTACTGGAATGGGAATCGAAAAATAAATTGAACGAACCCCACTCGAGTAGATATTGGTTTTCGAAAAGGTCACCTGGTACTTTTATACAGAAGCTAAAAATTTATTCAACTAAACGATTCATTCAACTAAACGGTTCATTCAACTAAACGATTCATTAAACTAACCCTAAAAGAACCCACACGTTGTTCACTCTTATGATAATTAGAATATTGAATTTAATTGTTGCGAATGCGAATGTTGAAGATCGAAAAATAACGGTAAAATAAGATGAAAAAATTTCTAGATACGATTCAACTAAACGTTTCATTCAACTGAACAATTAATTCAACTACACCATTCATTCAACTAAACGATTCATTCAACTGAACCGTTAATTCAACTAAACGATTCATTCAACTGAACCGTTAATTCAACTTAACGATTCATTCAACTGAACCGTTAATTCAACTAAACGATTCATTCAACTGAACGATTCATTCCACGAAACCCAAACAAACCCAAACGTTGTTCATTTCGATGATAATTAGAATATTGAATGATAATGTTGAAAATCGGAATAGAAACGGTAAAATAAAATGATCAATTTCCTAGATAGAAAATTGAAATACCTAAAAAATAATACCTTAAACAATTAGCACTATGTATAATACGCGTAACTTATTACTCACATCGTAGTTTGCACGATGAAGTTTGACGAATCTCCCGTTTCATGCCTCGCCAGAGTTTCGTAGCTATCAACGAGTACGCCAGACTCATAACGACCAACGGCACCAGCAAAAGTATACCGTCCAAAAAAATATTATAGATTCTTTCTGCTTCAACGTTTGGCCAATCTTCCCTGCACTTTTGCCTTCCTAGAAACGAATAGTTCACCGGTTCACCGATGTATGCAATCTAAATAAAACGTGAAACGTTCCGTATCACGTAGCCCAAATAAAACAGTATGCCGGGGGTCACGTATCGATTTTTATCCCATTAAAACAAACAACGCGAAAACAAAAAATTTTATTTCCCAATTGCGTTCGCAAGTGTACGTACGTACGTATTAATATCAGTGTCCCGTTGATCAATAAAACTGCATGTAACACATATAGAAAACAAATAAAGACAAAAAAACCATTTAATACTTTGGTTTATTTTTTAAACAAACTATTCAATGGTTTTGTTGAAAAATAAAAATGCCGCCACTGGGATTTAAAAAATGGTCGCATTTGATGACCCCTGTCGTTTCAACGGTACAACTTTTGTTTCAAATATTTTTGTTGTGACGTCGATAATTACAGAGATATTCAAGGTGGTAAGAGTGCCTCACCCTGTATATATAATTTGTATTTTATAAAAATAACGGTCGCAAATACTGCAAATTGAGAAACAATAAACAAACGGTTCATTACGTCGAAGTAACTTTCATTATGGAAAAAAGGGAAATTCATAAATATTAAAAAGTTTATTAAAAGTACGATAATATTAAATCCTGGTAGCGGCGAACAAAAATGTGGTAATGAAAGTCTACATTTATGATCGCAACCAACAATAAAGTATGAATTCAATTGCCTCAATGGAAACCAATACGATTAATGGTAGAATGAATGAAACATGCATATATTCACCGCCTCGCAGCGCGCGCAGTGTAGAGACCACGAGAATTGGTGAATTCCAAGTAAGGCTCGCAGCCCAAACAATCCCAATCATCTTGTAGGCGTGAAATTGTGTTTGCCAGCGTCTTGATTTCAACGGACGACATATCGCGAAGTACCGCTCCAATGATATTGCAACGAGCGTCCAAACTCCAACGGAAACTGATACCGCTGCGAATATACGTGTTGAATTTTTCGCTCATAAAATACACATTTGATTATTCGTTTCATGAAAATTAAGGGTTTCAGGTATAAGCATAATTGATCTTCGATTCTTAGTTCTGGGATGGACGGGTGCTTGATATTATTGCCGTTGCTTTCGTTAGAATTATTACTAATACCTGTGGTTTCTATTCCCCAAACAAATGCGGAAAAAACGATGACTCGATAAAGCAGATTATCATAACGAGAGAATTTTTTTTCGTGCTTTTATCAGGATTACGGTATTATGGGATGTTCAAGAAATCCTCCCCATCGATGCAGCTTAAAGGCATAACGAACATTACCACGTGACACACGAGTGCGACAGAAATAGCTGAAACGTTTTAAAGCACGATTATTCAGGAAGAAAACGTTTTTATCCAAAATGGTGACCGGGAGGTCCTTGGTGCCATCGTCCTGAATGCACACGACAAATTTCGTACCGATTCGTTCAGCCGTTTCAGAGAAAAGTCGTTTCAAAATTTCGAAGTGGACATAAGCGTTTTCTTGGTTTCTCGTCGCGATTTCTCAAGGATGAAACATTTTTAACCAAAATGGAGAGCCGAAGGCCCTCGGTGCCATCGTCCTGAATGCACACGACAAATTTCATACCGATTCGTTCAGTCGTTTCAGAGGAAAGTGCTTTCAAAATTTCGAAGTGGACGGAGGCGTGTTCGTCATGCTCTTAATATGGGAGTATCGTTTATAACAAATTGAAAATACCAGGCAAATTTCCTGCCCACTCTTATTACAAGAATTCCTTGGAGTAATATAACGACGTCGTTTTCGCATCAATCCCTCGGCCTCCGCTTCTTTTCCAGTGTTAATTAGCTTCAGGTTGACAGATGGGAGGACAACGAAATAGGCCAGTCGTGCACCAGAAAAAAACTGAATAAAAAATGTTACCGGTTTTTTTTCTTTTTTTTGTTAATCTCCGCCACGTAGGAGATTGACACGACAATTTTTTTTCGCAAGATTTGGAGAACACAACGTTAATTTGGGAAAAGGAAGACGCTTCGATTAGAGAGGCCAAGAAGTATCTGCGGTTTTTAGGTGATTGCCTCTTCAATATTAAGAACGTGGGATGAGAAAGATCATCTCATTTTTTTTTTTAGGCTCCTGGGGTTTCCTGCGTCAAAATTTTCGTCGTCCTATGATACATCAGGATGATCTACCGACAACGCTGCGGTCTTTGTTTAAATCGTGTATGAATAATGTATCCAATTTTTCGCTTTTCTCTTTTTTACAGTCGTCGTAAAAACTCATCCCAACCGAAATTTTCATATCTCAATCGCTGCGGTTCCACTAAATAATCAAGGCTAACTTCTCGAATGAAATAATGACGTCACTGATGGCTGAAAATTAAGATATTCCAGTGAAAGTCAATAATTAAATTTCATTGCAACTTTTTTTATAACTAATTGGTAGCTTGCACGAAAAATTATCAAACGAGCTCGAGCGTGATAATAAAAAGGAATTTGCAAATCGAAAAACTTAAACGTTGATAAGAAGAGAGCCGAGAAACTGGATAAATTTCCAACTGGATTCTGGAACGAATCATCGAAATTCTTATAATTCCGATCTATGCAGAGGAATACCTTTGGGTTTGTTTCAGATAAAGTTGATACTTAAAACGTGATCACTTTTAGTAAATAGTTATTTTCTGGAAATTTAATTCGATTAAATGGATGTCATAATCGTAAAGAAAGCTCCCCACCGAATACGGATTACGAAAACGAATCGAAACTTCTAAATTTGAGTCTTTGTGCTTTCCGGAATAAGGTCAGAAGCTTTGAGCGATAATACGATTCGTACGATAGTTTCTCTCTCTCTCTCCCTGAGCTCTGAGTGTTGCGCACCATTTAGGGGAGGAGCTGTTCATCAAACTATTGCAGTAATATCGGTTATATATAGTACATGTACTCTACACATACCTACATCGTATCACGAAAATACCTTTGTCGTTACAAGTATTAACTGAGATACGAAATTCGAAAATGAAGATTTATACGAAAATAAATACTTTATTAAAAGAAACTTTTATTTAATTGGGTAAAAAGAGGGAAATAATTTTATACCAAATCACGTTTATGTGGCTTTAATTAAAAGCTTGAAACGCTCAACTTAAATTTCGCCACTTTTAGTGAATTTATTTAACTAGTTTATTTTTTTCTATCAATAAAAACAGAAAGACTATTTAAAAATTTCTTTAATCGATTTTTTCCCATTAATTGATAGTTCAATTTCTTAAAAATATTGGGTCTAATTTTTGCACCAATGATTCAAGAATTGTTGGAGTTATCGCAAAAAGACGCCAAGAGCGCTCGTGCCGAGTAATCAGAGCTATGCAACTTTCAGCGCGTTTTTTTCAAAACTATGTTTTTCCTCAACTGCTGGAGTTATTACGCCAAAAGTATTCCACTGATTTCGATGAAATTTGTCACACATCTTCGTTACATCAGCAGTTTATTGATGCACCTTAATATTATTTTGAATTCCAAAAATAAAATCTACTTTTGCCTTCAAATATAGCAAAAATTTTATGAAAAATCAGAAAATTCACTTTATTAAGCAGCCATTTGCTGAATTTTGCACATATTTCAAAAATTCTGGTTCACCCACAGAGTACGGGTCTCTCCTTCAAGAATCATTTTTTTTCCGATAATTACAGCGTTAAGTAGGACTCCAGCAGAGCGACATTTTTTTTCGAAATCTTCTTCTAAACATTAATGTGAATGATAAGCTTTTTGCACGAAAAAGATGTGAACCTACATATCTTTTTCAAACAATTCAAATACGAAACGAAACGTATTTAAAGATCCAAATTTCTATGTGTACTTCCATAAAAAAAATCATAAGAAACCCATAATTTTCGAGCTTGTAAACGGTCTTTCTACCTTAAGCTCCCGAAATATCGACGGATGATTACCCCTCGATAAGCAAAAAGAAAACGAAAAACGGATTGGAAAATGCTTCCCTGAAAAATTTTAACAGCAAATAGATACAAAAGGGCGAATGGAACGGAAAAGTTGGCTGCGAGCTTCGCAAGTAATTTTCCGTGATGTCGCTTTCAGGGGACCCTAAAAAGAATGACGGGAAGTACGAACGAGATCGGACGTGACGAACACGAAGAGTCGTTGAAAATTTAGGACACGGTCGACAGGTAGGCGTTTTAAATGAATAGCCAACTCCTCCGACGCGACAAAAGTACAAGATGTGCTTGTTTTGTTCTCTCCGTCGAGCGGACTATCACGTGAGAGACGGATACACGAAACACGAGCGACATTATTTTCCGCCCATGACAAAGCCCGCACGGAATTTGCCAAAAGTTTCGTGACGACAGAAATTAAACTCAAGAGACGTCAAAGATGACGTAGATTTCTGTAAAAAACAAATACGACATTTGTTTTCGAGAGGGGACTTCAGCGGAAGTGAAATTTCGACGGAGCTTCATGCCTAGTCGATGTAACCTCGATTGGAGTCGGTAGGGCAGAATTTACGCGATCCGCTGTTACCTGCCATATCGACGCCAGTCTCCGAAGGGCCTTAAAAGCACGACGAACGTTACCACGTGACGCACGAGTGCGAGAGAGATAGTCGAAACGTTTTAAAACGCGATTTCTCAAGAATGAAACGTTTTCATCCAAAATGGCGACTGAGGAGGCCTCGGTGCCATTGTCCTGAATGCATACAACAAATTTCATACCGATTGGTTCAGCCGTTTCAGAGAATAGTGCTTTCAAAATTTCGAAGTGGACGTGGGCGTGTTCGTCGTGCCCTCAATGGGCCTCGAGACTAACTGATGCAGACATACATTCACACACATGAAACAATTCGGAGACGAGCGCCTCTCCGTAATTTTCGAGAACTAATTTCCGCAAGTGACAGCCGAGATTTTATCGAATCGTAAAGATATAACCTACAAACTGTAGATTCCTATGGATTTGCTGAAATACGTAATGGAATCAAATGATTGAGATCCCAAAATGTGTGTTTTGAATATGGCTACGTGACTCTCCCCCCTCCCAAGTTGTGAGTTTAATGCAACTCTTTATTTTACAACATTTCCATCACGACGCTCGCGTGATAATACAATCTGTAATTTTTTTTCGATTTGAGAAATTTAGTGAGAAAACAGCCGTTCGTCTATCAATTTTACATTGTCTGATCAAATTTCATGAAATTCTAAACAGCGTTTAGAAAATCTCTATTAATATTTTCTAGAAGAATATATAAAATATTTTTCATCCTTGAGCAAAGCCATTTTTTGTTACGTAAATTACTATTTCTTAAAGCATCTCGAATGAAAATATTATTGACAGAATTCATACTTTTTATTTGGAAACTCGGCCAAAATTCGAAAAATAAACATAATCAAAAATGTCTACGGTCAACAATAGCAACGATAATACAGATTAAAGACTATACTTTTTCTTATTTCTTAAAAAACAAACATAGCGATTTCCATCCCAACAAGAAGAAACTATTTTTTACTCCTTTAACTATTTTTGTTTTTCAACAAGTATTTACTTGAATCTCCTTCAATATACGTAAAGTTTATTATTAAGTGAGCCCGAACAAAAATATTGTGTAAATTTGAAATAAAATCGTAGAGAAATATAATTTTTTTGATCGTCACAATGGGTTGCCCTTAAAAACTGTAAAAGACTGCAGTGCTCGTTGGTTTTTCAAGTTTTTTTAAACATTGGCCACTAGTATAGGAGTGACATCAGAGGCCAAGAGGAATTCCGGGGTGTAGCACTCCATGGGGGTGTAGCGGGGATGGTGGAGTACATGCTATTAATGGAGATGTATATCGTGTAAAGTATGAGGGCATAATCGTTAAAACTTGGTTACGTGCTTAGAAACGGCCACTGTTCGCTTAGCTCCATTAGCACGTAACTATCCTGATGGCCATTCCTGGTACCAGGGTAGAGATCACCCAACGTCACTTTACGCTTCGTTGAATCAAAGTAAATATTATCTTCTTTTTTTATAATACGTGCAATCTTCAAAGGAGAAAGACAAATATTTTTCATGTGGTAAAACATGTATTTGCACATCATCGAGAATGGATAAGATGACCTTTGAAATGTATCATTTGCTTACAACATTTGCATGAAATTTGAAATTTAATTTAAAAAAAACACACAAATGAAATTACTTATTAAAGCAGGAAGACCATTTACAAGCTCGGAAATAATGGGTTTCTTATGATTTTTTTTTTCATGGAAGAAATACACATAGAAATTTGGATCTTTAAATATGTTTTGTCTTAAATTTTTATTGTTTGAAAAAAATATATACATTTTTTTTCATACAAATTGCTCATCGTCTACATTAGTATTTAGAAGATTTCAAAAAAATTGCCGCACTTCTGGAGTCCTCCCTAACGCTGTAATTATCGGGAAAAAAAATCAAAATGATTCTTACAGGCAAGACCCATACGCTGTTGGTGAACCAGGATTTTTGAAACATGGCCAAAATTCAGCAAATGGCAGCTTAATAAAGTCAATTTTCTGATTTTTCATGAAATTTTTGCTATATTTGAAAGCAAAAGTAGGTTTTATTTTTGGAATTCAAAATAATATTGAGGTTTACCAACAAACTGCTGATGTAACGAAAATGTGTAACAAATTTCATCGAAATCGGTGGAATACTTTGGGTGCAATCACACCAGCAGTAGGGAAAAACATAGTTTAAAAAAAAAATACGACCAAAGTTTCATAGCTCCGTTTACTCGGCACGAACGTTCTTGGCGTCTTTTTGCGACGACTTCAACAATTTTTGAAACTTGGCTGCAAAAATTGGACACGATATTCTTAAAAAATAGAACTATCAATTAATGGAAAAAAAATCGATTTTTCGAATTTGTAAATGGTTTTCCAGCCTTCAGTATTCACCAGCTAAGGATTCACTAGAATCCTTAGCTGGTGAATCCTGATGGCTGGATTCTTCCTGATGGCTGGTGAATCCTGAAGTCTTCCAGCCTTCAGGATTCACCAGCTAAGGATTCACTAGAATCCAAACAAACCCACGTACCTAATCCTAAGTTTAACTTCGTAAATTTGATTTACCCCGGAGTAACAAAATTTTTTAAAATTTACATGCAACTTTGGGGTCGTAAATCAGATATATTTTTTTAATTATTCACCAGAAATGCTTCCATAATGAAAATTCTGGTTTATAATACCCATCACCCCTCGGCACTTTGTAGTCTCAGGAATTTCGGCGTTATTACTGATACATACATACGTAGACAAACATAGGAACAACAACAACGCTGGAATTACTGGGTCTACAAAACGACGGTGGAGAACTATTACAAGGGACGTATCACGGGGGATTAATTCGTCGTAATGTTCGTGACAGAAGGGTTGAAGTGTACAGTCTGCCTGTTATACGAAACTACCAACACCTAAATTCTCGTTTTGCCAACCGTCTCTGGTAATAATCCAAAACCCTCGGGTGCCCGAAGCAATTAAAACAGGAATTGGTTGTACACGTGTCACAAAATTTATCTGCTTCGATCTCCGTTTCGTCCTTCGCCGAAAAATTTTAATGCTGGTTACCTCGCATTTTAAAAGTGGAGGAAACTTTCGGTTTTTTTTTTCACGCATTGGCATTGACGAATATTGGTCTCGGCTGAGTAAGATTTCTTGGTAATTCTGTACTTTAGCTGCTTTTCTTAAAAATGATTCTCGATTTTTTGTTTTTATAAATAATAAATAAACAGTTTTATTTTGTTATAAATAATGACATCATGATGCGCAAGATAGTTTTTATCAACTATAATTTTTTTCTTTTTGACCTGAACAATCCCAAACAAAGAATATGTGTTTGGGTTTGTTTAGGTTTGCTTGAGTAAAAAAAATGAAAAATTCAGCATTGATAGGAACCTTCTTTCCCATCGATAATATTGTTGTTTATAACAAAATAATACGATTTATTAGCAACAAAAAATGGGGAACCATTTTTTAAAAAATCTGCTAAAGTACAGAATTACGTTTTTCTTTATCAGGAATTAGAATATCTCAATTTGCAATAAAATATATTTCGCTAGATAGGAAACAGGAAGGAAGAGAAAAGGGGAGACGGATAGAGAGACGTTGAACCAGCGAATACATCGGTGTTGTACAATAAAAAAAAAAATACGTCTTCCAAAGTTATTTATGTCCCAGCTTTTATCAAGGCGCCTCGAATCAAAGCCCGCAGATCATGAGGGATATAGTCGTAAAGTCGCAGCCTCTCATCTTCGCGAATCGCTCAGCATTGAAGGATTTTCCCTTCTGAGCTTGTCTCGCGTTTCTCGGATTTACAACGAATCAAGAGTGAAAATCGCTGGATCTACCAGCCAGGCTCGTCTGAAGAAAAGAGAATCTTTGAGATGTAGAAAAAAAATACGGAAATAAAAGAAGCAACGTTTTGGGAGCGAACACAATAAAACCGTAGTCAATGACCTGTCACTAACAAAATCTTGGAATATATTTTAACGCTATTTACGTCACAAATCGTTGCCTTTAATACAATTTCGAATCAATGTCCTGTTATTGAAAAAAAAAGTTGGAAAACGGTTTATCTTTTTACTAGATTGGTATGAAGTATTACTATATTAGTATAAAAAAGTCACAAAAATTATTAAAACATTTTAAAACGATAGTTTTCGATCAAATAAAAATATAAGAATAATTTTCGAATTTTTCACAAAACAATTAAATAGTTATGAAAACATGTATTTAACATTCCAACGTCAAGATACGTTGGTGACACGTGTACCAACAAAAAAATAATCGATAATCGAATATACCCGAGAATTTTGAAAAGTTACCATATTTTTTGACCATACCTAGTACACAGTAAAAATAACCTAATATCCTTTTCGTGATCGAGTGGTAAAATCATTATGCAACCCTGTTTTAATATCCTATCAGCTAAATGTGGTCGGCATACTCCGATAGGTATGTACATACGTATCCAATCACCGGCAAAGTTCAGAGGTCGTGGGCGTAACATTTTGCCGGAAATTTAACTGGGTTTCGTTTGTATCAAAGCCTGTGAGTATGGTCTAATCAATACAGTTTGGAATGGAACGTTTGTTGGTGTCGGTATAAAAAAAAAAAAAAAAAAAAAAAAAAAACGTTATCTACAGGTCCAATAAATGGATCATTTGACTGAACAAATACCAAGACAATTTGCACGTTTGTGGACCGAGATACTGGTGAATTTTAAAAAAACGATTATTTCTCAAATATCAACGTATATAACTCGCGGTTAAATTCCTCTTCGTAATAGCTCTGGTCAAAGCAAGTACGTTTAATATAGTCTGGTCTTTGAGGAGCCAGCCACTTTGCAATTTAATATTGCAGTGTTTGATCGTGTAACTCGGAACTTCAACTTCCAAACTTGATCAACAATAGTATCAATCGAGAAGGCTTTATTGGGTGTGACGAACGTATTTGTGCTTCCATGAACGTATTTGTGATGACCGCTTCACCACAAATGACAATTACTGCCGCAGAAACACGTGCATTGGCGAACGTTAAGAGCCATTACCAAGCTGCCTGATAACGAAACCCATTGGTGGAACACGTATCACAGGATACCTTTGTAACGGTATCAATTAATACGATAACAACCTCGATGAACAAGCAACGATGCGATTTCATCGAGACAAATCGTTTTGTCAAATCTCTTTCAGCCCTTCGTACGTTCAACTGGAAAATCCGAAGATGTTTCAAGTTTGATGTTCCTAGGGAATTCAGAGCTTGGAAATCGAGTGTTTGCTGGGTTTTTTTTTTTTTTACTACTCACCTTGAAAATAGGATATCAGCTTGCACATCGCCAGACCAAACACGAAATTCTTCAGTATTTGTCCCAGAAGAGTGAAAGGCATACAAAATACACCAAGCAGTAAATCCGAGACGGCCTGTGGTACGAGAAAAAAGGTAATATTACCAACAGTCGACAGAAAATAAAATAAGGCATTTCCATCGAAATCTATACTTTTGTTCTCTACTATTCATGTCATTAGAATCGGTAAATTCAGAAAAATAATTTACAATTTTTTCGTACAGAAACCGTTCATCAATTTTTTTCGTGATACTTTTGAAACATTTTTCTAGGTTACACAACTACATTTTTTACAAAATTAATACGTACAAGTTTTTTTTATAAAGAAGCTGAAAAAGACTTAAATTTTTTTTACAGACTCAACGACTAGGTATTTAACTAGGATTTCTTCGTTGGATTATCTCGAAGACATATCAGATACGAATCAAGAAAATTATTATCCGGAAAACTTCGTTCAGAAACGAATAAAATGAATTTTAATTAATGCAGTAATAATTATGATCCGACTAATTTTGTTGTTTTTAACAAATATAGATGAAGTTCCTTTTACTTTTAAAAAGGTTGTTTTATTCCTCATGGTTTTTCGACAACAGCATGGTTTTATCCCTATATTTTTTAACGTAATCTTTTATATGCAGATAACGTTCCATCGATTAATAAAAGTATTTATTTTTGGAGTGAAATTCCTTTTCCGATGATCATAAGCTGCATTCAGTATTGACGAACGGTTAGCTTTTTATTATCAATAATTCGCTCGATTCATTAATACGAAGACACATTCAATTACTTACTTTTTTTTCGATCATAAAAATAAACGATCTGCTGCGGTGCTTCGAATCGATTTCGTGCACAACTCTCAATCCATTATGCAAATGTATACGATCAGCCATACCCGACAATGTTGCATGAATTTTAACTCGTAAATAAATTGCCTCGATCTAACCATTTTCGAAATGAAACGTGAGCTTTATTCGCTCTCGAGTTAACTAGAACGGCTGTTCAGGAAATTTCCAAAAGTTCACTCGGACGTACCTTTCAAAGGTTGGAAAAAGAATTTTAATGGAATTCGCTATACTGAGAAGAGATACTCTTCGATTCTCTTCGTATAGTGAAAACCTTTTCGATAGTTAAAAAGGGTGGGAGAAAAACATTGTTATTTGTAAATAAAATTCGGCGGTCAGCAAACTTTTTAAGCGCGTTACCGGGACCAGCAGTGTATAGATATATAAAAACTGCTTTCCTCCGAGAAAATATCAGATTTGTTGAAACGAAATACTTTGGAAATTTCATTAACGAAGATGAAACTTTTCTCGATTCGACAATACAGCAGCATTATTGAAAATACTGTACACGACTCATTATACAGAAATAGAACAAGCTCATCAAGTACAAAAGGAAGCATCGGACCTCCAACGGTTCAGGAGATGGTTTCGAATTGCTTTATTTATTAAAACTATTTTTTTTTGTAAAAATACTTAAGCTGCACAAATCAATAACTTCACCATCAATTTCTGTTAAAAAAAGAAAAATAGAGCCAAATATTTGTAAAATTAGGATTCAAGGTCAACCATCAATCGAGAAGGTATTAGATTCCTCAAGCGTCGACGTGATCCGTGTACTGATCGACGTAGCTTTTGAGTTTGTTTGGGTAACGAATGGAAACGGTGGAAAATCCAGAGTTCATGATTGTTCGCGCAGGTCCAACGTCTGATTAACCAACTTTGAATATTTGTCACTAGGCAGTGTCCGAAAAGGGTTGGATTCGAGAAACGAAACGATTAGAGGACTCGATGAAAGAATACGAAACCGGTTACACCGGATCCTCATTGTTCCTTGGTACACACCGTCTTTTGGAACCCCGAAAAAAAAAGAGCAAATACCCAATTGGTCAACACCGCGTATATATTTCGTTCCACATTCCACCTTTTGTTTAACCTTTTATCAACTTCTCAGGGGAATCTCCCTCACACTTTGGGTTTTGTATCGTCAAGGCGTGTTTGAGATATGGGTTTTCACCCAACACTCGTATACTTTTCTCAGGAGGGACTCCAAGGAGTGTAGAGCTTAAAATTCTCGACGGTCGTAGACGACACACCTAGAGGATATCCAGCACGATCTCTCGAGGAAATATGTACGCTATTACTGCTGGAAAAGGGCAAAGTGGAGAGGGAAGGGATAGAGAGAGAGAGAGAGAGAGAGAGAGAGAAAGAGAAAGAGAGAGAAAAAAAGGGGGGGGAGCAGACGAGTGATACGTTTTCTTTATTTTTTTCTCTACGTGACTCGAAGTGGAGAACGAAGGTAAAAGGGAGAGGATCCTGGAAGGTTCGTGCTTGCCACTTTCTTCGTCTGACTTTCCAGAGCAGCGAAAACGCGAAAGGGTGTATTACATCGACAAAGGGGCGAGAGAAAGAGCGAGGGAGATCTCTTGAGAACTGTCTGCGACAGATTGAGAGAAGTACGAAACACTCGAGGTAAAAAAGGAAACGAAATAAAAAAAAAAAAGAACAAAAACAAAAAGAGTATACAACCCGAAGCTTACACAGCTTTGTCCCCGTTAGTTGTTCCGTACCCTCTGCGTTATAATAGCCATGTGGTTTCAACGAGTAACGAAATTTTCTTCGGTCCAATTATGCTTAATTAATTATACCAGACGAAGCTTCAACGGCACAAAGCTGTACCGTGAAATTTCAACTCTCCAAACCTGTTGAGCTGTTTTCATTGCTATTTTAACCGTACTTTCTGTTTCAGCCAGCGTTTGAGCCAAATATCAAGGTCACGCTGAAGAGGAGGGCCGCAAAGTTTACACTACTGTGCGTACTGTTTTTATGAATAGAAACGAATGTTTTTAATCGACTGGTTTTTTTCACTGGATATTATAAGATTTTTTGGTGATTCACGAGTAGGAACGTATCGCGATAGTTTCAGTTTGATCTTTGTTAAGGTAGTACTAGCGGATTGATTAGTCAACAGTATATCTATAATATTTTGAATCTGAAAATAGAAAAATTCTATACATTTTAGGGAATGACAAACACGCCTCCGTCCACTTCGAAATTTTGAAACCACTATTCTCTGAAACGGCTCAACCAATTGATATGAAATTTCTTGTGTGCATTCAAGAGAATGGCACCGAGGACCTCCTAATCGGAAATTTTCGATAAAATGTTCAATCCTTGAGAAATCGCGACGAGAAACCGAGAAGACGCCTCCGTCCACTTCGAAATTTTGAAACCATTATTCTCTCGAACGGCTGAACCAATTGATATGAAATTTCTTGTGTGCATTCAGGACGATGGAGCCTCCCCTCCCCCGATCGCCATTTTTGATGAAAACGGATGAAAGTCGATCAGCAAAAGCAAAAATTAATCGCTTCAATCGATAATATCTGCTTATAATATCCGGTAGCCTATATTTTTTGTGGAACAGATGTAAACGCGACAGTTTTATTGACATTTTTCCCTTTTTAGAACTCCATACATCAAAAAGAAAAAAAACGGAATCCTCATAGGATCACTTTGTTGTCCGTCCGTCCATTTGTCTGTCAAGAACCTTTATCTAGGAAACGCGTGGAGATATCGAGTTAAAATTAAAACCATATACTCAGGTCTACAGTCCTTTGAAGCTCTTAAAAAATGAAACTTCTAAGTTAAAGTAAAAAGATGATACGACCGTTTATGCCGCAAAAAAAAAGTATTGTATTGTAATTGTATTGTAATTGTAATTGTACTTTCAGTTTCAATCAGCCCTTTCGTTATATTTCAAGGTCACTATAAATAGAAATAGTATTGATAACTCACCAAGCGATCACGTGTTACTGCAACAAAAAAAAAAAACGAAATCAACATTGTCGAAAACGATCAACGAATCGTGATGCACTCTCTAGGTGATTCTTCGAGAATTCCATTCTGAGAAATTAGATTCAGATGTCGCTAGTGAATTATAAAATATTAAGGACGAATAATTGAAACGCTTCTGAATACAGAACTGAAACGAATGTTCAAAGTGACAATATGGACAATTGAAAGTAATGAAGCATTGTGAAAAGAATGACCTTCAGGGTTCGTGAAATCAGAGATAACGAGTCCTCCTCCATAAAAGGATGAATCCAATTCTTAAGAAAATGTACAATTAATGAGCATTCCATAATTCTAATAATGTCAAAAAGGAAAACGAATAAATCAGTATGATTTGTTCCCCTTTCATTTGCCATCCTCCGATTACCTTCTTCCTGCTTTCGTACTCTTTATATTCATTCAGACGGAAAATCGTTGCCATTGTACTCGCGCTATGTCAGTGGCCGTTTCATCGTTTCATTTTCTCATGAAAATTCCGGCATTTCTTCCAACCTTCTGCGAGGTAACGGGAGGTGAAAAGAAAAACAGAAGAAAATTGTGCGATGGTGATTTTATTCCTCGTACAATTCAAAGCTACCTAAGAACGACTGGACTCCCTGAATATTTTCCAGGTATGTAAACCTTCGGAGGTAAATCCCTACCCACCAGCCAAGAAAATTTGCTTTTCGTTGAACTTCCAATTATCGGGAGGAAACCAAAATTATTCTCCTATAATTGGATAGCAAAAGACCACGTTCCTCTAATAAGATTTCAGTCTGATTTCCAAAGAATTGATTTTGCAACAAGGTCTTGAGGGGATAACTAAAAACTTCTAATATTATAATTCCTTTTTATTCGATTTGCAAAGCTTCGTCAATTTTTTATATTTTATTTATTTCTATTTGAGGCAAAAAAAATTTTTTAAAGTACTCATAATCAACATTGATCAATCGATTAATTGTTTTTCCATTTTTCGACGAAAATTCAATTGTAAAAAAGGTTTTCGACAAAAATTGAAGTTATTAAAAATTTTGAGGACATGTAAATTTCTTCGAACTATTTTGTCGATAACTCCAAAAAATTGGACCATTCATTCGTAACAGTAAAATTTGATACAAATCTAAAGTACTCGTGGGTGACGATGGAATGTTTGAAGTATCTTTTACATAGGGATTTGTCCGAAGCGCGAGATCGTTATTTTAACTTTAAAGAGCTCCACCGTAAGCGAAGTGCACGGCTAAACTCGCTAACTCAAGGTAATATTTTAGCTGTTATTCCAGTCTAGACGTTCCACGGAATACAACACCGTTGATGCAACAACTGAATGAAGAGGTGCTGAAGTGCTTGAAGATGAATTATCGCAGAGAGTTGATCCTTTATTTGCTTGAGTCTCGACTATGATGGAATCCGCATATATTGTTTAAAAATATATTTATAACCTATATTTTTTCACATAGGAACTAAGTGCTTCATTCGACTAATGGAAAAAAATCATTTGAGTAAAAACGAATTCTCCCAATAAAGACTGATTGAAATAATTGTTAATAAAAATAAAATAGGTCGAAAAGGGGGTTTTCAATAATCATAAATAAACAAATTATTTTAGCTGAGAGTCAGTATTTTAAATACATCGGTTGTAAACTGATAAATAAATAAATCCATGATTTCTTATTCATTTGGAATCGTTGGAAATATGTATGCTAATTCAACGACGCCGAATGGCGCCATTCTCAGGATAAATTTGGCGCACCTGTGGTCCACTTTGAATTACGATTCAGAGACCATTCCGAAATATTATGAGCATATTCGAATACTGAACGTAAGGGTTTATTATTACTATTTCTACCATCCCAGCTTGAGCCATTAAGCCACTGAAAAGTAAAAGTGGAAGCCAAAAAGAAAAGGGAATATTTAACGATTTTCTTTCAGCGAAACAATAAAATAAATCGAAATTATCAAATTGTAGTTTTGTTATCCACGTAATTGGCTGTAAAACATTATTTTTGTTTACATCCATAAATGTAGGAATCGCGACTGTGCAGCATTTATTTGTACATTTCACAGTACGAGTGTCAGTTTTTAATCGTACAATGAAGATAAAAAAACCCCTTAAGATTCAGTCTGCCACGTATAGTGAGAACCAGGAAAAGGAGGTCGAGGACTCAAAAATACGATGTTTCCTGGAAGTTAGATGAGCAATAAAACTTTTCCATCTTCGGAAGTTTAAGAGGTCTCGAGTATTACGAGTCTTTTGACTCTTGCTTCGAAACTTTTCACATAGGAAGAGGACGTTTCTTACGAAGAGACTAATTTCGTTATACCTATCTGCTTCTTTCATTTTTAACGTGTGGTAAGTCCTGCGACGAGGAACTTCGAGACTTTGTTTGGGTTTGTACGAGTTACGAAACGTGAAAACTCAAGAGCTGCGGATTTTCCAGATTTGAAGAATTATCTCCTCGAGCGTCAAAAGCTGCTCGTTCCGAGAATCGTTTTATGTACGTGAACCATGTAAGGTCCACTTTATTTATTTTTAAATACAAGAAAAACTATGAATGTTAAAATAAAACAAAATATATTTATTCAATCATTTATTCAATAATCAACGTATTAATAATAATTTTGGATCAGAAAACAATATTCATTATTAACTATAAGCTTTTTTAAAAAAAAAGCGTATTCTGGGCCTTATTCGGACCACTTTTCCTAATAAGGCGATACTTGTTGGAACTTCGTGCAAAAAAAAATAAAAAATATAAACATGATCTTCAATTTTTAACTTAAAAGTTGATAACAACTCGTATAGTGCTGATAAACAATTACATATAATAAGAATAAAAATTCACCAAGTAATATCCAAAAAAAGAATTTTCGAAAATTTTTGTACGTCGAAATTTAAAAAACGCCAACGTAGGATCGCACGTGCTGCGTTCTATTGACTGCTAATTTTTTTGGGTTCGCTACAGCACGGCGGTTGCTTTGGCAATTGCGGCTATTCAAAGTTAGACACTCGACGATCAGAGCCCAATCCCTGTTCGACTTTGTAATGTTGGATATTTAAAAAGTGGGCTTTATTAAGCACTGTCGATAAATCGAACAATTGTCCGATTTATCGACAGTCCTGTAAAGATAATCCTGAAAAGATATTTCCAGGACTCGATCTTCTACTCCTCGAGTATTGGCTGAAGACCTTCGATTTGTCGGACGAGTCATACATCGTTTCATTTTAACGACGATACACGAAACTTTGATATCCTGAAATTTTTTTTATTTTTGGACTCGTCTACTTTCGGAATGAAAACGTTTAAACGATTTTTAACCGAATATCTCGTGATCGAATCGCGAGCACGGGGAGAAATAAAATAGGAGGGAAACAAGAGTGAGAGATCGAAAGAGAAAAAACGTCAGCATCGAGAGAACGATTTCAGTCGCGAGAAAATTAATGATCTGTAATTTATGGGCAGTCAATAATTTATGGGCAAAAAGTCAATATTCTTATCGCGGGGTGACAATTGATCTTGCGAAGATTGCGTATAATAATTATAGTGTTATAAAATAGATAAATGTCACCGTTAAAAAATAGAATTGCTAATTATTAATCCATTAACAATATACATGAATTAATAAATTGATTGATCATTGTCAACGTCTTCAAATAAAAACGTAATCAAAAGAAAAATTACAAACAATAATAAATTAATAATTAAATAGTTCTAATGTAATTATAATATAATCCAAGTAATTAAATAGTCTATTATTAAAATTGTTAAGTATTATCACTTATTTTATATTATTATTTAATTAAAAATATCGCAATAATACACAAGTAATAATAATAACAAATATTATACGTAATATGCATTATAATTCATTGTATTAATTATTCAAATATTATTCAATAAATTCTCTATTATGGTAAGTCCAGTTTAAGATTTGTATTAACAATAATAATACTCAGTTACACCGGATAATAAACAAGATCATAATTTAATTATAAGCAAATAGGCTAATTATAACTAACAAAAAGTTAATTAATTATTGACTAATAATAATTAATAATTGTAGCAAAAAAACTAACCGTTATTTCACTACATGAACTAGCAAGAAATAAAAATTTATAATAATAAATTGGATCAAAGTATGAACATTTGAATCTCAAGCTTTGACAATTGTTTATTATTCAATAATGTTTTCATTTTTAGTGCCATATATTGCATAAAGTGTAAAATTAATTGCAACATCGATCAATCGTTTGGAAAACGTCAAAACCTTTTTTTTCTGCAACATTCGCTTGCAGCAGCATAAAGGATAGGAGTAGCGAGCATTTGCACGCGAACGTTTCATACGTGCAGGCTTTATAAAGTAAAAAAAAACATGTTCACGACATAACTTGTAGATAATAAAAACGCTCGTGCACACTTTTATCTTACAAAAAACAACAAAAGTCTCTTTAGTCCATTCGTATGTGCTAGGGGAAAAAGTAGAATTTTTCATGTCACCCACAGAGTGCTCGCTGTCACTAATTCAGCGAACACGCTTAGATATACACGGTAGCTGACCGATGTAAAGCCTACCTTATTCGTTTTTATGTACAATAAAAAAAAAACTATGATGTAAAAAAAAAACAAAAATATTTATTTAATAATGTAATAAAATTGTTTATTTAATAATTCAACAATCAACGTACCAATAATAATTTTTGTTCAGTAAACAATGTTCACTATTAACTATCAGCATTTTTTTTTAAATGGTATTCTGGGCCTTATTCAGACCACTGTTCCTAATAAGACCATACCTGTTGTAACTTCGTAAAGTGTAAAATTTTAAAAATATATAATCTTCAATTTTAAACATAAATCTTGATGACAAGATGTATAGTGATGATAAACCACTACGTATGATTAGAATAAAGATTCACTAAGTAATATTGAAAATATTTTTTGCTTACGAAAGTTTGTTATACGTCGAAATTTAAGTATAATTTCGAAATTAATTGTATAATAATAATAATAAATAATAAATAAATAATTAGTATTATAATAACAATAATATATAATAATAATAATAATAAATAATGATAATCATGATAATAAATAATTTATCGCTTTTAATGAACAATAAGATATTATTAAAATAATTTTTCTTTCCCATTGGAAACTCGTGGCAACGAAAAGTTACGAGACGCTCATTTTACCATTCTTCCTGAAGGCGATAGAAAAAAAATGAAATATACGCCTCACGAATGGGGCAGGGAAGGCAAATATAAAAGTAAATAAGTAAAAAAAGGGGAACGCGAGTTAATGAAATATTCAACTACGAGAAAAATTTGGGAAAAAGTTCACTGCCTCGAGGGATCTTTTTCAGACTTGAGTTCTTTACGATACGGGAAATGTATATACTATAGGCTTATCGAGAGGTGAGCAAAAAGCCGAGGAAATCGATACTTGGTGAGAACATAAGTTGGAGACAATCCCAAAGGACCCGAGATCCTTCTTACCGAGACCCTTTTTGTGATTCCAAAAACGCAGTGGTTTATACGCTTTCACGCAGTCAGCTGTTATAATTTACTGAATTTTATTTTATTTTATTCTCGAAAACGATCCCACCCAGACTCGAACTGACGCTTGTCATTTTCAAATAAATTCCTTCACATGTGCTTTCTATTTTTTTATTTTATGAAGTTTTTAAAACATTTTTTAAATAAACAATTTTTTATTAATTTTTTCTCTCACTGATCACGTGCTGTTAAGTTAATGCGGTACCAATACCGCAACTACCATCAAGCTCGTAAATTATAGTTTTCAGAACGCATAAATTAAACGCTGGACAGTTAAATATTAAAAATTATATATTTTGAAATGTTGAAAAATAGCAAATTGTACCAGTATTCAGACAAAAATTACAGTTTGTCCCTGTGTTCGGACTCGTGTCCCAATGTTTGGACATGTTATTTATTGTTATTTGTTATTATTATTATTATTATTATTATTATTTATATCGTTACTTTTTATGTATATTGCTAATATAGACCAAAATTCCAACTAATGTCCGAACTGATTTAATTTGATCTCATTTCTATTTTCCAAACTATTTTCTAATTCTAAAACCGAGAATTTTTCAGAAGACTTTTGTCTATTTTTTTTATCTACTCATAACCGTACAGAATAATCCACGAAAAATATTTTCGACTCCTATTTGCGTAGAAATATAAACGCGAATTACTCAATAAATAAAATCAATATAATTGATGCAAAAAGCATTTTTTTTTTTTTACATAAATATGTTCATACGTTGCAAATGTATTTCATTTTTTAAAATACGTTAATTATTTTTTTTAATTCACGCTTTCGCGTGATAAATTGTCCGCTAGGATATAATTCTTTTTTTTTTCTGTCGTCCCTGGGTTCGTCGTAGTAGGAGTTAATCAATCTTGAAAATTGCTCACGACCCGGCTGTTTCACGAACGGACGTAAATTTCGAACTCCATTCCTACCCGGATTCGTTTCCGTGCTCGCTGAAAGTTCCGGCTTCGTTTCGACTCTCTTCGCCTGGAGAATAATGTTCCAGGACTTTAGAAGACATACGGAGACCCCAGTTAGAAAAGACATTCCACGAGAACAGATTTACGATCCCTATTTTCTTGGACAAGAACCCAGCTCAAATATAATCATTATTGACTGCTCAGAGGCTCCAATTATTGTCGGATCTCTGATAATACGCCAATAATGAATTTACAGAATGCGCGCGCTCAATCGTGTTACGTATCATGCTCGTCCTTCGCCGGCACCGATTTACGCATAATAAATCATTTTTCGATTCAAATTATATCGCGTTGATGCTAAAGGAAAAGGACGTACGTTCAAAGAAATGGTCTCGACGGATTATTTAATAAAAAGCATTTATTCTGTCATTTTTTATTTTTTATTAATTGGCCATGCAAATTAGAATCAAACTTTAATTAATTATCAGCCTACGAAAACATAAAATATAACAAACATATAAACGAAAAAAAAAAACAAAAAAGAAATATTCGTTCGTCGGTTTCAATGCTAATTTAATTTTTACCAAGTAAAAAGCAGATGATGAAGAATTCATCGAATAAAAAACATTTATTTTGTGATTTTGTTTTTTTTTTATTAATTCGCAATTCAAATTAGAATTTAACTTTCATTAGTTATTAGCCAACAAAAAACATAAAAAATAATAATAATTCAAAGGGACAAAACAAAATAGAAATATTATTAATTCGTAGGAATAAATGCTAATTTAATTTTGACTAAATAGGATGCAGATAGCGAAGAATTAATTGAATAAACAACATTTATTATTATTTTTTTGTATTAATTCGCAATTCAATCAAAACAAAAAAGAAATATTATTCATTCGTAGGTGCAAATGCTGATTTAATTTTTACTTAATAGAACGCAGATATCGAAATTTGTTTTTAATTATCTTTCAATTCGGTTTCGAATTTCTCGGCATTTTGCGAACGAATTTATCGTGAATGATACGAAGCAAATTTGTCGGCTGAATTGTGGGGGCCGTATTAATACATTTCGAAAATAAATCTGGTTATTCATGGGGTATAAGCATGTGCAGTGACTGAAAAATGTATTTACTCATGGAGATTGGTTCTCAAAATTTCCCTGGACATTCCATTAACATACCGTACCATTCGTACTCTTCGTACATTTGAATAAACATGATTCCAGCTATAAAATTGATATTTCAAACGAAAGATGAAATAAGTTTATTTTTACTTAAATTTATATAGAGACACGAAACCCAAATAATTAATTATAAGTAAAAAAAAAAGTCGAAAGATATTCTGCTAGATTTTATTTTCGCGAGATGTACAAATACTCTTTTTTTAATCCATCGTGCATGTATACTCCGAGATATCGTACAAAGGATTACAGACCCATAAACCGAGTTTAGCACTTGTTCAAGCACAGAAAAATGCGTGGTACGAGCGAACCATTTGTCAGGGACGTTTATCGTCGAAATATTTATCACTTTCGAGATCCATTATTTTCACGAGCTATTCGGAAATAACGATAAGGAAATATCAAGCAGTATCTTCCGAAATAATTGGAAGATACTGCTTTATAAACTTTGACGACTTATTTTCGAGAAATCATGATGAATTAAACCGCAATGTTAATTGCTAACGAAACATTAATTATATGTTTTATAACTCATTAATAATGAATTCTTTCAAAATTAACAAATTTAGTCACATAAATCATTGAATAGCGATAATAATCACGGAAAAACAGCTATTACTCTCTCGCTCTCTTTTTACCCTTTTCTTTTTTGTTACATCATCTCTGCTTTTTCAGGCTTCTTTTTTTTCGCTCCCTTCCCTTTTTTTTATTTCTCCCTTTTCTATTCCATCTTCAGACGTATAAGGAATGCTAACTAGTTTTTCACGTTTGAGGGCGTCGTGTTATTTACTTTCACGTTTACGGAGGTTTATTCAGTTTTTAAATTTTTTTGTTTGTAATTGTGCAAAATTTCCATGTCAACCTTTTTTTAGCACACTAAATCTGCTTGCTCACTAAATCATCCGTAACTTATTTTCCTTTAGGATTTGGCAGTACACTTTGCGCTCAATCTCTTCGTTATGAATTTATCTTCAAAATGCTTTTTTAAACATTGAAATCCGATGATTTTTCGATTTTTGGCAGAATTTCAAAGTTGGACCATCGATTTTTGCAAATTTTTCCACACATACCCCTTTGTCTCTTTTTTGCGATTTTCCAAGTGGACTTTCCGGGATAACTATAAGAGACATCGATATGATTCCAACGACATTATTTGAGTCCGGTAAAAAGCTTTTCCAAACACATCAATTGAATCTCCATAGCATAAAAGAAGCTCACTCCAGGATCTTTTGGAATCTCGTGATTTTTGAGATTCCAGAAAAGTGACCGGGTTAGTCGAAATTTTTTTTTCCCCGTTTTAAAAGTATTAAAAGGCTCTATTGAATCATAAATTTTCCGCTGATTACGAATGTGCCCGAGTTTTTGCCGAAAGTACAAAATTATACTGGCAAAATGCAAGAAACGTTTCTAGAATATTTTTTTTGACATTTTTCTTTAAACGGGGGATTCGTCTTCAAGGTATAAAAATACAACAACACGGATCTACGATGTGACAATAAATGTGTAAATATAATAATTATTTCAAGTTTTGTTTGGGTTTTATTGGGTTGGGAAGCAACTAGAACCTGCAAGTGATCACACCTCCGAGCGGGAGTGTCGACATGGTGGGGGCACCACTCCGGCAAGCACGTGCGTATAGTTCACCGACGCAAGCTCGTTCACCTGGCGCGCCTGATTGGCTGCCTTTAAAAATTAATAATAATTCAGGATTTGTTCCGGGAGCTAAACATGCTTATACCAATCGACTCAGAATTTCACCCCTAGCCCCCTTTCATGGATGACGTTCCACTGTGGACACCCCGTATATATAGATACCCAAACAAGTCATAACGAGGTATTCAAATTCTCACAAGATTTCCCCTAATAGATAGATACCTGAACACGTGAAGGCAAAAATGGAAAACGAGTCTGAGAAAGCAACATCTCCGACGTAATATCACTCGCTATAGTGGAATCAACAATTTCATGAGAAAAAATAATTTTTCCTGTAGAATTCCCTGTGATGTCTCAATTATGGATAATTACCCAAATTTTATCCGTCTACGATAAGCCGAAATTTTTGTACTTCCCAGTTCCCCATAAGCCCATCTCCCTTCTTCGTAATCATCAGCATTCGGACAATTTGTGATTATTTTGAGTTCCAAAGTAAACGCGTTCCACGAGGCATTTTTGCATCTCTTTTATTTGATCTTATCATCCAATAACGATGGTCACATTGCTAGTTCGTTGGATTATTGTATATATTCGAAGGACGGAATTTTTGAGGTGAAAGTTTATTCCGAGGCTCTGGGTTAAGTATCTATACGTAGGTATTTTTCGTGCTTCAGAATAACGGAAATTTACGGGTCATATTTTCGCCCCTTTTTCTCCCGAGAACATTTTTATCCACCGTGAGGGAGGATGTGCATAATTTTTTACGTCATTGTTAGCATCGTTATTATTTTACTGTTTTTTATGTGAGATACTCGACGTTCCGTAACTTCGTAATGGAAAATAGGAAAAAGTATCGCCGTTATTCCCTGCAGTGAGATATATAGGGCAACAGCGGAAATTCGCGGCATAGCCGAACTTTTTTGTTCTTCACCAGTGATAGAGGTTGGTGGGACGTACCTTATGCCCCATCCGCGATCCGCAGGAAACAAGAATGCCAGTATTAAATTCTTTTTTATCGAATTATTTACCATCCTGTTACAGTTTTCATGGACAATCCCCGAGCTTTACCAAAAGCTTTATCCTCTTTTTAATCCACGGTGCAATTCCAACCACGCTCTTTTTATCCCAACGAATTCACGTGTGTTTTCGTTCAATCGAGATATATCGTTTAAAATCATTAAAATGTACTTGAACTTCAATCCACGTGAAATAAAGAAGCTTTGATTGAACCCAAAAAACTACGAAGCGAGTTTAAAAAACTGATGAATAAAAAAATCTTGTGTTGCTGAACTTCACATTGGGGTCTCTATAAGAAATAAAAATGCAGTTAAACATGTGAATAAACATTGAGTTGTACCGACAGCTAAAAAAAGTATAACATTCACCAAAAAATGTCACCGATCCAATATCAATTTGAAATGGATCGATTAAACAGTAACGCGAATTATTAATAAATAACGCGAAATCACTTGTTGAATTCCAAGCTCAGCTGTCAAACTGTTATAAAAAAAGATGAACGTTTCAGCTTCCAGAGCGATCAGCGTCCAGATTCGATTTGGTTCAGAATTCTCGGTAAAGTGGATACATTGAATTCTCATAGATAACTCCATCATTCGTTATTCATCAAAATATTCATCAATATCCAACGAACGTATTAAAACATGGTGACCACGCATTGGGAATTGATGACGAATGTAGAGCCATGAATATATTGATGATGATACGTACGAGGTTCAACAGGTAAACGTTCGTGACGGTCCTCATCCTCTTGTTCCTGGCGAGAGTGACCAGCACGAGACAATTCCCGATCACCGACAGTAGAAATATAATGACGTATAGGGGTACGATGAGACCTTCGAGAATGCTACCATTGTCGGTTGTACTGACGGTGGAATTGTTCGGGGTCGTTGTCGAACTCGTGGTAGTCGATGTGGCGACGCTGGTATTCATCAATTCGAGGGCTACATTGCGAGCTACACTCGGTAATCTTCCATCACCGATGGTTCTCACGTCACGTCGTTCCCAATTATTCAACGGAATTACATTGGCCCTAGTAGTCCCGTTGGTACCGTTCGTTCCCGACATACTTCGAGCCTCAGCTGTTCTCCCTTCTTCTTTTCGGCCCTTTCTGGATCAAGATTTCTTCTCTTAAGAGATTAACGACGATGAACCCTTTCGACTTATCCGGCTACTCTGGAACTAAGAATTATTAACAACGTTTAATCACATTCGTTAGCCACACCGTTCATCCCATCATTGATCCGTTTCGTTGTGTACTTTTGTTTCAACACATCGAAGTACTAACGAGTTATCTGCTCGCCCAGGGATCTGTTGTTTAGATCGTAAATTTCAAGGGTCGTAAACACGATCGACCTTTCCATGGTTAACCGTACCTTTGCCCAGGAAATTCTTATTATCTGCACTTTCTCGTTAGAACATTTAGCTATCGATCCCTACAACCTAACCTTCCATTCTTTTTCCAACGTCGTCCGAAAACATATACGTGTTTTGTTCAAACCCCCTCGTTAAGAAGGTTTGGATTCTGCTGTCGAGTAATGATCCTCGAAAAAACACCGGCTCCGGTAGAAAACCCGAACTTGGTTTAACCGGCAAACTCTAAATTCCAAACTTTAATATTCCGAAACTACAAATTTCGAAAACCTTTCGCTGGCATGAACTTTACGAAATTTGTATTTTTGGAATATTGAAATTCGGAATTTTGAGTCTTCTGGTCAATCCAAGTTCGGGTTTCCAACCCAGGAACACCACCATCAAAGACCATATGTGACGAGGAAATTTTCTTCACATATTTTTCATCATCTGGCTCCTTGACTTTGGCCATGGAATATCGACTATTCGTAGTTTCGGGAGAGGACAAAATTAAAATGATATGCACCAGGGCTGGTACAGATTTATCAAGATTCATACAAGAGTGAATTTATTCGATTTATCAAACGTAAGTTAACTTTTTGGGTTTTTTATTACAAAAAATTTGAACGCATTTTTCTCTAAACTACTTTTGTACCCATCTTGATAATACCATTTTAATCATCGACATTCTTTACACTTATAGCTAACAACTGAATTATAATTATTTAAAGAATTTGACTTTGACTATTTTTTTTCGGCAAAAAGCAGTGAAAAAACGGTGCTATTACTTTTTCTTTCATTTTATTTCAAATAGTCTGGATTTTTTAATGACACTATTCAAATATCGGCATCGTTACTACGATAAAGCTGTAGAGTGATGGTAAATTTATCTTTCCTCACATTCGCAAAAATTAATCATAAAAGATACATTTTTTAATCTAAAAATTAATTTTATTTCTGTGGCTTTCTTGTGAATTTTCTTGTGAAATTGATCTTAATTTCTTATCAAATTAATCATAAAAAATTTTTGAATCTAAAAGTTATTATTTTTTTTCTTTTGACATTGGAAATTGTCGTTTCAATTTCCTATATGACGTTGAAGATACTTTTATTTATTTTTCAAAAAGAACTCCCACCTTTTCGTCTTTTTTCGTCTTTTTTCACGATCGTTTATATCGTGCCAAGTGTTGCTACCATCTTTTTCATGTTGGTAGAAAACTTTCACAGAGATTCAAAAAGTTGTTACTCGTGGAGAGTTGACGAAGCGACAGCATGGAAACCCTTTTTCCGGGCGAGCTGTACAATTTGGCCTATTCTGTATCCATTTAATGGCTTCAAAGAATTTTTTTTTCTTTTTTTTTTTAACGTTTCACGAACATCCACGTCCATTATCCTGACAGTACCTACTATATACATACCGCAATTTCGTCGCGCGCCTTTAAAGTCATCTCCGACCGATTTTACAATCCATCGAGCACTTGCAACCCACCCCAAACTCCTTCAACCGCACGTCTTTGAGGTTGCGTTTCTCGTGTACATCGAGCTAGAAATTTTCGTCTCTGAGAGTCATCGTGACCTCGAGGCTAATAAAATTAAAAAAATCGTCGTCGTAGAAGACTTTTGCTTCCATTGATTCAAAATACAAACCCATCATTTTTTCAAAAGTGCTTCAAAAAACAAACCCAACCCAAACAAACACAATTTGATGTCAAAAGAGAACCAAAGATATTTTTATTTTTCGTTTTACGAATTATTTATTAAAAATAAACGTTTCACCAATAAATTCGTCAAAAATGGGAGAATCGTTTATTACCAAGTTTTAATATCACGTCATACATGTTTAGTTTAGCTTAAATCGGCTGTGACTGCAACAGGCGAGTCGGGCTCGAAATTTTTTTTTTTTTTTGAAAAGTGGGAGAAAGTTAAAAAAAGGAAAGAAAGGAGGTATTGACCGCCTGGATATGGACGGAATAAAGATACAATGATCGTATTGACTAAATGAATGATTTACCAATTAATTGAAATCTCAATTATTTATATTTTTAATTAATTTTGTGATTATTCAATTGACGATTTGAAGGACGCGGAAAAAGTGTATCATTCACTGGGAATTCGATTTTAATAACGATATATTCACCCTAATCAATTCAAATTTTATAGAACGCTACGGATCTTCATCTTGAAGGACGAGGATTTTATAAATGCACAGATTTTAATACCTCGACGAAAAACGTGAATAATTTTTTCAAGTGCTTTCCCTATATATGGAATATATTATAAGTTGATGGAAAACATTATATCTATCGAATAGGATATCATTGAATAACAGAAACGAAATCGTACTCCCAGCTATAGTTTGAGAATTTTCCGCGGCTTCATCGCGGGCTGTTAGCTCACAAAATCATTAGTGAAATTGCTACCGCCCCCATTTGTCACTCCCTTCGCGTTACCATTTTCCATTAAGGTTTTGCATAATTCATTGAAAAAAAAAAAATAATTCACTGTGTACTTTCATATAAATGTTTCAACAGATAAGCAAATTCCCACTAAACTTTTAACCAGAAAAAAATAAGTATAACGATTTCGTCGTAAGGTTTAATTTTATGAAATATATTATTTCAAACAGTATTTTAAAAAATACTTCAGTTGAACGAAGAATGGTCAGAATTTATTAATTTAATGACACTCGTATCCAGCCATCAATGTAATTCCAGTTTAATGTACAATCCGATTCAAAATTCAACGCTTGGTTAATTGAATTTCGGGGAACTCATAAATTTACAATTCCTGTTAACTTCTTCAACGAGAAATCTTTCGTTTCTTTTCGTTTATCGTTTTTCAATAATTAATTTAAATAAAAATGTGTACTCATCGAAAAAAAAATCGGTATCACGTATGCCCTCGATATAAAATACAGGAAATAGTGTGCGATACAATGATAACATTCCGTGTTTATATTTCATTATAAAAACTCGGTTTCAATTTCTTGAATAAATACACTTTATGTAATCGAGATATTTATACGACTGCTAGCAGAATGTCTGTCAAACGTGGTTTCCTCTAAATTCGTATGCTCCCTCAAAAGAATTTTATTCGCGATTTAATTTTCATCTTTTAACTCGAAACCGAGAATGAAATTGGTGTCGCTTGGGAGCCTCGTAAATATTTGCTCGATCCAGAGAGTTTCGAAAACCTTTGAGTTACCATAAAAGGTTCCTCGTAAATCCAAAAGACTCTCGTGTTCGGATTTGCCTCGTATCTCGCGCTCCCCAAGAACAGGCAACACCGATATCGATATCGTAAGTCCTTATCTAAGAAGAAAGGAAGGATGAAAAAACACACCGTTCGAGAAACGCTATATCCAACGATTCCTGTCCTTTACCAAGTGTCCAGGACTTATTGCACCACTTGTTGAGAGCTTCGTTCAACTTTTCCAATAGTTACGCGTGATTAATTCCGAAGGGTTAAAAACATGGATCGACCAAGCCAAAGCAACGTTCCATTCAACGAACTATTACTAATATCATTATTATTGCTGCTTTCGCTAATATTATTATTAATATTATTACACGAGTCTTCTGAACGACGGAATGAATCCTGGTACTTCCAAATCACTGCAATTAGATGTTCACCGAAATATTCCTAAATTTCCATTTAAAGTTAATATTATCAAAACTCGTAAACGCAATTGTTTTAAGATGAACATTCAATAGTTTAAAACTAACTTTGAACAGTTGAAGAAAGGGTGTTCCATTGTTTCGAAAAAAATCTATCGTTAAACACTCTTGATCACTGCATTTGTCTTCTTTTTTTTTGTGGTTTTTTTTTTTAATGAATTAATGCATGCATTGTTTTTTTTATATCAATTTAACGCGATCGATCAATTTATTAAACAATAGGCTTCGGGAAAAAGGCGGGAAAGGTACGTTTCTCGGCATTTCACAAAAAGAGTCCGGACTGTTTTTCAACGTATTATAGTTCGTCTCGTTTTTCACCCTTGAAGTGGTTACGGTCGACGCTGGGTCGGCCGTTCTTGACGCGCGCGCGTACCAAACTGTGCCGTCGAGTGAGTATCGCGTACTCCTATCTCACCCCCACTTTTGAGACAGTGTACCGTTCCACCTTCACTCTCGAGGACATGAAGCACGGACAACCCTCACGACTCAGCGGCCCAGACGAACTGCGACGGACGTGTCCCCATTTGTATTTTTTTTTTCTTTCCTATTTTTTTTATTTATTTATTTACTTTCATCCCCCGTAGGTTCGTTCGATAAGCTTTATGAACTCGATCCTTCGTGGTGTGGGCATCTATTAAACGAACGTGACATGCTTGAAATTATCCGGAGGTTTTCACCCTCCGTGTCAACCCTGTCTGGATTTTGCTTCGTAAAACAAAAAATAAACACTTTAAACTCCGAAAGATTTTAAACTGTTTGCAAAAAAAAAAAACAACTTCTAGGCTAAAAACGTTCGTACAGTGCTTGCATGATTCCGCCAAGTGATTTCTTCCTTCGTACACTCCTGAAAGCTTTATAATGGATGAACAAATTTTACGAAGCGATTTCGTTGATGGAAGAACACATTGGTTATTTTTCAAAAAAATTTTGGTTTTCTGCTACGAGTATAAAGATCACGGGTATTTTATCAATTTGACTGTTTTTTATTTATTTTGTAAAATTAATATCAATTTTTTAATTTTCATTCATTGAATTAAGCTTAACCCCCATAAAACGAAATCAGAGGTATTTTTCATCGCGAGAAAAAAAATTATTGCTTTTCCAATCGACAAATAATGACCAAAGTTTAATCAAGCAATTTTTTAAAAAATAAACGTTCAATATTTTAAGCAAGTTTGAATGTTTATATAATACCATAAATATTGTAGAACAAATGAAAAATCGTTGAGGAATTGTCATGTAAAAATTCGTTTAAAAAGTGAAACTTTTTTTTTTGTTTCCCACCGTGAATGGCTCGTGGATATTCCGTTAGTCGGGAGTCTCGCAATTTTTTTTCCCCAAAAACCAAAAATTTGTTCGTACACGCGCGCGTAAACAAATTATCGTGAATTTTTCGTTGCGAGAAAAAAAAGTGAGTATCTTCCTTCCTGCGAAATGATATATTCGAAGATTTATAACGAAATTACGTCTCATCGTCCGGTACAAGCGAGTCAACTGAACAAATGTCTCCATCAGTTCGTTTCCGCAAGGCCTCATTTGGCAGCTGAAAAAAAGTTAATGCCATGGCGGAGAAGGTCCGAAATCTATTTCCCTATGCTCCGTAAACAGTAAACAAATTCTACAAATTTGCTTTTAATCAAAATATTTCGAGTCCCACGTAATTTTTTGTTTTATTTTCCTTTTTTTTCATATTACGAATGAAAATGACATCTCAGACTTACGAATCGCTGCAGTAGTTACGAATAATCTGCGACCAACAAAAAGCACAACCCACGTTCAGGCATCGACCTACCGAAGCCATGTGGAGCTCGTGGCAAAAAAAAAGCCTGTTTTTCAACTCGAAACAAGGTAGTTCGGTAGTTGGATGGTCACGAGTATAATTTATGGATTTTCTTTTGCCTTTGAATGTTCTCGATTCATATTTGCTTATTTTAGATAAATCCAAAATAGGCCGAGAAACGGTTTGCATATTGCTCGTAAAAAATTAGGTCTACCGGAAAGTTCGGTCCATTTTCATGACAACATTTTTAAACATCCAAGACATGTTTATTTATCATTTGTTCGGTACTCCATTTTTATTTATTAATATATACACAGTGACGTAGCAAATTGACTAAAACAAGTGGGAAAACATTTATTAAAAATGGGATATATAAATTGCCCTCACGATGGCAGAAGGAATGAATAATTATTCCAATATTATTTCCTACATAATTATATAATTATTATATATTAATGAATAATTATATTATTAATTATGAAATTATTTAATTATACTATTAATAAATAATATCATGATATATTATTTATTACAGTTCGTTTTAATGTTTTAAATTTTTTAAAAATGCAAACACTGTGCAACAATTCTCTTTTAATTTACCAAATTCTCCACTGAGGCACTTGTAACTGGCTGCATTGAACCGCTAGCCATCCTTGGTTGGTTCTGAGATAAAAGGGTGCGCACACTTGCCCGCCTCGTTTCGGTCACGTCGCGTTTAAGAAAAGAAACGCTTATACAAACGTCCAAGCAAAAAACACTTACGTATGTTGTTAGTACAAACAATTTGTAACCTTTTCACATTTCTATAAGTACTCCAGATACAAAATGGCGGATGAAATCCAAAGCATAAAATAAATCTTGAGAAGCCGTAAAACTGCCGCATACATTCGGTCGGAGCTAAAAATGCTGTGAGAAAAAATAAGTAAAAAAAAAAAATGCCAACTCGTTTCTTCTCTTAAACGTATTCATTACATTTTCAATGAACCCAAAACTTGGGTTCTCTTCTCGAGTTTCCAAGAGTCTCAAACCTCGTGTAAATCCATTGATCCCTTTCATCGTCAGTCTTGCGTTCCGAACTAAGCTCAACCCCCATAATACTGGATTACAACCCCGAATGCGATATCCCTTTCGAGTGTATGAAAATCGTGACACACTTCGTCCTTCCATGGTGAAATTGGCCCACTGGATCGCTCCGATTTCTTAAAATCCTCGATACATTATCATTTTTTTGTTTTTTTTTTTGTTTTTTTTTGTGTCAAAAACGAAAATCGGATAAGTGTACAGGCCAGCAGGAGATATATCGAAAAGCGAATAGAAAAACTACTCTTTAGTGCAACGGTGGCTTAGATTGTAAAACTATTTAAAAAAAAATAATAATAATAATTTGTTATTTTCCATCTTTTTCCTCATTTTTTTATAAGAGTTATGCAACACTTTTTTCCTGTATTTATCACGAGCTAAAAATGATCAAATCGACTTTAAATCAATTAGTTGAAATATTCGGATGTTATTTAATTATAAAATATAAAAAGTAATTAAAGATATTTAAAAAACAACGAATGAAAATTAAAAAATGTATATTGATTTTTAAAAAATAAAAAATGTATACATAAATTAAATAAAAATAGTTAAATTGATAAAATGGTTGCGAAATTAAATTTAAAAAATGGTAGTGACAAAAAATTGTCATTGCTATAACGATCACCAAAACATACAGAACCGTCTTATTTCTCGTTACTCGACGATGTAATACGTACAAATATTAGTACAAGAATTTACAACAGAATTGGTAAAAAATGGCAATGTATGTAAATTTGAGAAGTAAATACAGGGTAATTACATTACCAATAATTATAATACGAATCACCAGGCAATGTGTCAGGCCAAAAATGTCGACGAATCGAGGATAAGGATGATCTGAAAAAAAATGTATTTCGAACGTGACGACAGCCCTAGACATTTTCCAACGTGACAAATTTCCCAATGTAATATACGGCCCCAAGGCCTTGTATTTTTCGTACCATAAAAGTATGGCTCGATGTGGTCGCGATAGAATTCATGAGAATAAGAACACAGCAAAAATGGATCTCCAAATAATATGTATGAGGAATCGTGCGCTATCTTCGTTGTACGACTAAAAGAAATTGCCGTCGTATAATAAAAATTGATTGATCGAGGGATGAAATGGGATACTCTTTATAATTATACATGCCAAAATAAACAATGCTCGCAAGTATCTGGTATCGTCTAAAAATGAAAAATCGTAAGCGCATTATTTTCAAACTCGAAGACCTCAAATGGATTTAATAAAAATAGGGTCACGATTTTTATAATGAAAATAGTCTACCCATTTTTTCTGATTAACCAGTTTTTATTTAACTTGACTGTCTGTAAGATTGAAATGCAAAATTGCATGCAATGGAACATGCACCTGAAAGAAGACATTACTTAATTGAATTAAAAAAAAAGATCCAATACTTTTTCAACTTTTCATGTAAAATTAGTAGTATTTAGATATCGCTGATTTTTAATTGATTTTATTTTAATAATATGATTTTACATTGGAGATTCGTCTTTTACAAACAAATTCATGACCGACTACGTGTGTATGTGAAAAGTTAATATGTGTCAATGAATCCCAATTACAAACTATACTATACAAAAAAAAAAATAATTAAATCATAAAATTAGAAAATAATTCATAAGTAAAAAAATCGTTTTCAAAAACAAGCCTCTATTTAATTTACTAAAAAGTGGAAAAAAATTCGTTTTTAAGCACTCACCTATACGAGACTATGAATAAAAGCTTGAATCGTCCAACACTTATACATGTAATCTTCAAGTCATATAAATCGATAAACCTATCAAATTTTTTTAATTACCTGTAAATCAACCGTGGATTCTTTAAATGAAAACCGTAAAACAATATAATAGACAAGAATATTTTTCTAAATAAAAACCTTGAAACAATATAATAGACAAGAATAATAAAAAATAAATAAAAGGAATGTGATAACAATTTATCTCTATTGTGCCAAATTAAATACGATTAATAAATTGTAATTATTAAAATTAATCAATTTTATCAAACATTTAAAAGTTGAGCGCTCCAAGCTTTTATTTATAGTTACACATAGGTGACGCGGTAAACAAGAAATTATTTCCTGCTTTTTAGAACATTAAATAATAGCTTGTTTTTTTTTTAATATTATCTTCACATGTAAATCATGCAAATACTAAAATATAAATAATAGAAGGCAAAATTGTTTTCGCACAAATAGAAGGACGGCGTCTCCATAGAGGTGTAATAAATATTCCATAAAAAAGAGAGTTTCGAAGAGCATCGAGTGGAAGCCATTGCATATTGTAAGACGCAAGCCACAACTCATAAAACGTAATGAGAAGAGTTTTACCGCGATGTCTCGAAGAGTGCAAAACTTCACGAGTAGCGAGATAGTTCGATGAAAAAGACTGATCCATCCTTTTCGAGGTTACCTCCGATAAATATGAAATGTTGATGCGAAAGAATCGTAAATGTCGAACTTCACTCAAGTGAGAGCTTCGATATGTCGAGTTACACTTTCGAAAGGCGAAAATGGATGAACGAGGAAACGGAACGAACTTTGTTTCGTTTTAACGGGGAATCTTCCATCAAAGCGTTAATTTATCGATTAATATACCGAAATAATGAAATTATGTAATTAAGGAAATACGTAATGATGATTAAAGCCGGCGAGAAAATTTCTCATCTTCGAGGCAAACGAGCAAAGTTTGCTTGGGTTTGTTTGGGTTGAATTGAATTCCTGATTCTTAAAAATTAATTGCTATCTCTAATTTCGGAGAGATAATTTCTAATTTTTTATTTAATCTAATCAATTTTAGGGGGATCAATCTAACTTCACTAAAGGAGACAGCTTGATTCGTAAAAATTTTCGAATCTTAATAGAACAATTTTCGAAAATTTTCGAATCTTTTTAGAAAAATTGTAGATTCTCAAGAAATTTAGAATTCTAGAAAGACCTGATTCTTAAAAAATTTTAATTTTTTCAAACACTGAAAAAAAATAAAATCTCCATAAAAAAAAACGATAATTTTATTTTTCTCGCATTTGTAGAAAGGACGAGAAAACGTAAGATTTTCTGAGTGAAGGGGAGGGGGTAAAGCTGAGAATTTTCATGTATACGAGTTATCGATAGGTTGTCTAAAAGCCCTGGGGGGTTGGTAACATCTGGAGAATAAAAATTTAACTCCCATAACACATATCCCGGATTGAGATACATATCGAACAGAAAAATGGATTTACGAGCAAGTGTGTGGTGGAACTCGAAACTCCCCAGGATTTCGACAACGCAGATCGAATAGGCGAGACCACGGTGGAGCTATCGTTTTGTCGAATCATACTCGTGGATCGTGGCGAAACAGGCGGGCCTTATCGTCTCGATAAAAAAAAAAAAAAAACGTCCAGACGAAAATTCGAAGTTCTTTGTAAAATTACCTACAATTCGTGAACCTGTATTTCAATTGGCAAATGTATGAAAATTTGCGTGACTTTGGAGGACTCGTTTACCCCCCAATAAATTTGGAATCTTCTACCTTCAGTTTGCGTAGTATTGTTTTCGAAGTGTAGTAGGGATTTCGTCGAATTGTGTCTTTTTCCTTTTTTATCATTAATATTAACCAATGCGTTAAATATTAATTAATGCGTCAATATTAATGAATTCGTTAATATTAATGAATGCGTTAATATTAATTATTGCGTTGATAGTAATTAATACATTGACATTAATTAGTCTATTAATTTTTATTAATCCATTGATAATAATTAATGCCTTAATATTGATTAAACCGTTAATATCAATTAATGCCTCAATATTAATGAATACGTTTACCTTAATTCTCATTAATTAAGCGGTTAATTTTTGCCTTTGCTGATCGACGCGCAGTCGCTACACACCTGTAAATTTACGTTAAACAAACGATATCTGTAATTTTTTTGACCTTCGTAAAAAGTTTATTCGTGTGATCAATCCACTAGTCCTATACCTGTATTAAATTGCGCTTAGAAACCATTGCTGCAATTCGACATTTCTATGCACATTGTTGATTAGAGCGAGATAGCTAATCTTTCGAATGACTAGAACAGTACCAGGCACGGTCAATAAACAACGTAAACTGCGGTGAACTTTGATGAGAAGTTTGTGACGAAAACTCAGTCGAGGGGGCTTTCGCATTAGCGCCTCTCATGGTGGTAGTTCACATGCCGTTTCTCAAGGAGATAACGACCCAGAGACGAGGTGTCTTGAACGAACCGAGACGACCTTGGAATAACGAGATTATGCTTCACACGGAGTTCGATGCTCTTGAGAAAAAACCTTCCTACCCTCTTTTCATTTTTTTTTCTTTTTTTGCTAATATTATTTGTTCGCTTTTCTGCCGATGTCCTAACTGCGACGTTGCAGCATCGCTCAATTCTCAAATGGAAAAGATAATTGCTCCGGAGTTCGGTTTCTCCTTTAACACTTTGCCCTCATCATTTATGCAGAAGACAAATTCTGTCCAATGATAACGATTAAAAAAAAAAAAAACATATACAACAAAGAAACGCAAAGATCCGATGCAGAAGTGTCACACTTTCTACTTTCGCGCCTTATTTTTTTCGGAATCGGATTCGGTGAGGTAAATGATTTTCTACAATGTTCTCAACGAGCTATCACGAAGGCGACTGGAAATTTCATATAAAAGGTGCACCGTTGAAATTCAGATAAAATATACTTTTTCTTAATCCATTATAATGGAAAAATAAAAAAGTTTACAATTATTGTTATTAGTAAATGATTTTATGGGTAGTAAAAGAAACGTTTACTCAATGTAATCTCGTACCTGCTTGAATAACCGTCTCCATTTTGGATCCGATGCATTAGCAAGTTCACCCTCTGTATTAGTGAATGCCGCTTCCAATAGCCACTCTCAATGATGCGACGTTTGGATCCCTATACTTATTAGTTGCCCTTTCAACCACTCTCCGTTCATAAAGAATGCCCAAAGCATTCAAATCTCGGTTGTTGGGAAACCAAAATTCATGGCTCCAAAATGGCTGACGTTGGCTGACAACCAATGCTGCACCAGAAATTACTTGGGTCTTCAATGAATTCCTGATCATTTGTTAGACTATCCAAGAATTTTTATGAAAAAAAAAAATATATATCAGGAACTTCGTATATATTATAATCGATTATATCTATTATTATATTATAATATATATATAATCTTCACATTGCTAGAAATTCTTGCTTTTCACATAGTGATATTACTAGACCTTTTCGATTGGAAATGAGTTCGACTTGTACCCCTAATATGCCATTTATCAAATTTCCAGTCACCCTGTGCGCGCAATACAGATATCCTGAAAAAGGATATGACGAATAAAATAAAACGATAACAGCCAACGTTTGTTTGCTCCATCGGAAATTCCGGGCATCAAAAGGCACGTCCTCAGTCCCACAACCGTTTTCATTCTTGAAGAGCTTCCTCCTCTTATCCATTCCAACATAAAGCGAGCGCAGTATTTATGTGAGTCTGAAAAAAAAAGATCCGGGGAATGCTTTAACAATGCAGGGTAACTTTGTATTCCGTACGTGTTCCTGGTCCACGATAAAATCCAGTTTGCAACGGCAACTTGAGGCAGCCGAGGTGTCCCCGGGAAAGAAATTTTACAGAGCAGCGAGTCTGCAAGTGGCACCCTCGGAATCAACTTGTACAGTTTTTCTCGGGGGGTGTAACGAGATAGAAGATAGTTGCTCCGGTAATGCTTTGAACCGTGCTACACACAATTTTCGTACTTTTTTTTTCAACGACGACCTTTTCTTTTTTACAAAAATTAAACTCCAAATCCCTAGAAATTTTAACGGTTTGACGTATTTTTTTCCCCTTTGCTTTGTAAACGACTTTAATCACGATCGATTATGGAAAACAAACGATCCAGCTTACCTACACCGGGATGTAAATGTATAATCAATTTACAGAAGGAACGATCAATTTTTTACGTATATGTAGAGGATTTATTTTAGGAAGAACGTTTACCGAGTCTGCAGTATGAAGGGCAGCCATATAAATCGTAAAGGACTATTTCTCTCTTGCTCTTTTTTTTAAAAAAAAAAGCAATAGTTTTTCATAGGATTTGCCAACGGTACTTCGTCCAAGTGCTGACTGCGCGTATCTTATCCACCTCTCTGAGCTCGTGCTTAATTAGCAAATCCGGAAACTTCCGGAAAGCGTGATTAAAACGTGAATAGCTTGCGAGACACCGGAAATAACATCGTGATTCTTGACTAATAAAATAATGTAGCCATTACGAAGTTGAAATATGAATCCCTTCGTGGTTATTTGAAATTGATAAATAAATGAAATTACCATTTTACAGCGGGATAAGAATGGAGCTTAATATGTACTTGAATTGGAAAAAAGCAATTCCATTTTTTCCAATTTAACGATATTATTTAGAGTCTTAATATCTAAATATCGAGCTCTCAATTATATCGTCCAAGAATTCTTTTCCTTAATTATAATTTTTCCACTAACACAAAAAAGGTACAATAAAAAAAATAAATAGTAAAAAAAAATAATTCCTAAATTACTGTCTAAAGTTGATAAATGAAGGAAGAAAACGGTTCGTATTTTCCAACTGTAAATTAATAGTCGAATAGTTTTTTTGTGAAATAATGATTCAGTAAGAAAAATAAAAAAAGAGGCCAGCAACGACGCCAAGTTTCTGCCGGATATGAAATCGCGTTGAATCAATGCTGATAAATCAAATCGACTTTTCTTAGTCGAGAAAAAAAACGAGAAAGCGATCTTGGATGGTCGCGTAAGTGCGAAAGGACAAAATTTTCACGGTGGGAAATAACAAAAGAAAAGGGTGGGAACCCAGTGACCAGAAAAGGTTTTCCGTAAACGTGAGGGCTGGAAAAGTTAAGGAAGAGGAAGAGAACAGCCGAAAAAAGTAGAAATAGGGTGAAGAGTGCGAAGCAGTATAGGGACTTATATACGTAGTCGATTCATCACGAAAGAGTCCACCCAGAGCGCTGGATAGAAAAGGGACGATAAATTCATCCCAACCGAGGTCGACGAAGATACCTCGAGAATCAGGTCGTAAAAAAAAAAAAAACAGAGAAAGGGCAAACGCGACGAAGAAAGGTAGAATACGACTCCATACAACTCGAATCACTCTCATTCCTCCGAACCATCGATAAACAAATCCCCAAAAACGGTCAGTGATTTTCAGGATAATCATTAAATCTTCCCTTTTGAGGCTTCTTTCCTCCTGGCCGCGCATTCATCCTATCATCCGTCCATGAATTCATTGAAACACCCACGCACTTTTTTATATACAGGGTGATCGGTTTTATGTTTGCCAAAAAAATCAGTTGTTGGCAACAGAGAATATGTTGCCAACTCTGCTTTTGTTATTTCGTTTATTTTGTAATGCAGTACACGGTAAAGTTGAGATTTTTATTTTTGTAAGTCGTATTATACTTAATTTATTAAAATTTGAAAAAAAAGAATGTTTTAAAAATAATATTGTATAATATTATTTAAAAATATTTATTAAAAATGTATTATAACTTATTGAAATTTATTACGAAAATTTGAAAAATTTAATTCATAACAAAATTCTAACGACCTGAATTAGTTACGTGAAAACTGTAATCTTTCGAATTTTATTACGAAAAAACTGAAGATGAAAATAGGTCTAATTTCGACAAACAAAATTTATATAGTTCAGCATCATACGAAATTTCAAATGCAAAAATTGGAATTGTGATAATTATCGTGCCTCCCTAATTACCCGGAAACTACACGTTTTCATGCAATACGATACTTGAAAGGAATGTATAGAATTTCCAAATACATACGAGGATAGATGGTAAAGTGGCTTTCCAAATCATCGGGGGCTCGATATATTTGAATTTATCGAGGAATTAGAAGTAGCTGGTGAAACGTCAAACTCGTCAAGTGAGATCAAAGCACGAAGTACTGAAGTGGAAAATAAAAAAAACATGACTGTAAAAAAAAAATGAAAAACGATGTCGACTCTCGACTCACTTCCGGTTGATAATTCGATTCCATGTTTTTTTTACGTTCGTCACCAGTCGGTTCAGCTTCGAATCGCACGATGGACGAGTGTCAAGAGGAATCAGAAAAACGCAGTTAGTTCTAAAAATCACCTGCTCTTTTCCTCAGCTTTATTCAGCAGGGTTGAAACATTGATTCCCTGCTGTCTCTAATTTGTTGACATTAGAATCGTCCAAGTTTTTAGAACCGTACAATTGGCTAGTTTTTTATCCATCCATGAAGTTTAATTAGGGAATAAGTCAAAACGAGAGCACATCGTTATATTTTTCGAGTTCTTCATTTCTTACTCAGGTCCAATCAGAAGAGAATAATTGTTTTATGATATTTCACAGAGCAGTTTTTCTCATGTTTACACGTCAGGGAATATGTCTCCATTTTGCATGTAATTGTCGTTTGGCTTGAGTAACAAAAATTGGCAGGTAATCCAATGTACATTTGCAGGCATAGCTGAAGAGAAAAAAATTGTTACTCCCGAAGCCCGAGATTCGCCAATAGTCGAGAGGAAATTATCGAGAACCGTGGCAGTTGGCCAAGATGGGAGAAAATTGCAAACTGCGACTCTTGATCGAATGGGCAGAATGTTTAAGATCAAATCAAATCGAGCTAGCGACGTTTCCAACGAAAAGGTAATTCAACTTTGATTTGATACGTATGATTTTTTATTTTGACTTCGCGATATTAATTCGATGTTTTCATTGTAATTTGTGTGGTTCCATCAATATTATTCAAAATTACTCTTTCATATTTATATTTATTATTTAGGTTTCGATAGACGACGATATTGATCAGATTTATTTGTTATACCTCTCATTTGACGAAAGCTACAAGTTGCTATGTATGCTGAAATCAATACGAACTTGTCAACCCGTGCGAAAAATTGTCAGGACATCCCTCATAAAAATAACTATCTTTAAGGACTTATTTAAATCTTCCCTGATAAGAGGAGGGTTTATTATTAGAGGTTTCGATGATAAGAGAGAGGCTTGTTTGAAGCTTCCCGGATAAGCGTAGCTTGACATAAAGCCTTTGTTCTGGAAATCCCTGTTGGGATTTCCAGTGCCTAAAACAGAGCCTGTTTTAGGAACTGTAGGGATGAGCCAGTATAAATACCTTGACTAAATCATTTGTAGTATATCAATTACTATTAGCTCGACTGATAGCTCGATCAATTGAAAAATAATCTCAAAATCGTGAGGACATTAAAAGTGTATCATATCTTATGATAACTACAAATATCAATAAAATAAAATAAAATATATATAATATAAAATAAAATAAAATAAAATAATAAAATATAAAAAATGCATTTAAAAATACTTACGAAACTACGTACATACGCTCATTTCCTTTTTTCGTTCCTGGTTTCGGTTTTATTGGTATTTTTCTAGTGACTAATTTTCGCTGAATACGTTTTATAGAAAAATGATTTCTTCATAAATCTCAAAGGAAACCTCATTGTTCTGCCTGTAATGTGCTTCAGTAGTAAAGTGTGATCAGCCACGATGAACCCATGTGAGGCTGCTCAATTAGAAACAGTAAATAGTTAAATCAGAAGTAAATAAATAAATAATGAGACGTAAATATCGTTACGTGCCAGTGTTGCAAACATCGACATCATCAGCAATTTCGATGCGACTGAATTGCTGCAATTACGAGGTCTAATAATAATAACCATAATTTTCCATTTCTTTCCATAACTTGCCAATATTTTGTACAAATATGAAAAATTAGTCAAATGAAACCGTTTTATTGATAACCCCTGAAGTCTTGGTTAGAAAACGAGGGGTGGTTCCGCCCCATAACTTCAAATATTCGAGCCGAAAAGCTCTTCAAAGTCAGTCGTGATAAGGTTACAATTGGGCCAGTGGAGGAGGATCGGCTGAGAGACGAATTTCAGGATTGTACGGAAAGGCCGTGTCAGGGTTACGGGATTAACCTACCCGAGCAATCAAGGGGGAGGGTTGGAATTGTGTACTCACGTACGTTCTTCTCAACTCCGGAATTTATTTAGTAAGAGAAAATAAGAGTGACAGAGGAAAGAACTTTCAGCGTAAATAAGCTCGGCCATAATGCCAATCGATGTCAGATTTATTGAAAAATCATGTTTCACAATCGAGTTCAATACACTGAGAAAACAAAAAATATTGACATTGACATAATGGGTCTATTTGATTTTTAATATTTTGTTCAATTACATTTTTCGTATTATCAAATATTTCCTAGTGAATTATATTTTCACAATTATTTATATCACATAAATGTATTTATTTCCATTACGTTCTATTTATTTATTTCCATTTATTATATTTCAAAATAATTTATTATTTATAGTAATATATTCTTATAACTAGATATTTTATTGATTCCGTATAAATCTTGTATCGAATTTCACCTGTGAAAATACAAACTTTTGATATTCAATGATTCGTGAAGAAATTGGCCGCCGATAAATTGGCCGGTCTTGAATCTCGATTTTGCAAAAACGGGAACCTATCCAACGGCACATATCACAATTAAATAAATATTTGTATCATTCTGAAACATTTTCTACGTTTTTAAACAAAAATATATATATATTTAAATAAAATATATGGTTACTTACGCTAAAGATATTTTTTTATTCAAAAATGTTTTTAAACATTCAAAAAAAGGATTTAATTAAATTACATCTTTATCTATTTGATTAAAAAATATATCATTCTTGCCAATAATATCCGAAACAGTTATTAATAAATCCTATTTATATTTAATTTTTTCTCAGTGTATAATCTTTGGTATAAAATAAATGTGGAGGAAATACTATTCCGTAAATAAAGTTCGCATCTTTGGGTCGCAACGACAATAATTTCGTATTCATATTTCAAACTTTTATAATCTAAGCTACGAAAATCATTTAATCAATTGTTTGGATTATCGTTTGCCCAATTACGACAATTCTGCCTTACATGAATTTCAATAATAATAAAAATTAAAATAAATAAAATGAAACAAAAAATGTTGTTGCATTCCGATGAGAACGTTAAACCCACGTGGATGAGGTTATAACGCAAGTGATATTTGTATGGAATAACTAATTTACTCATGTATTGTTGTAACAAGACATTAGACACGAGCATCGATTCTCACGAAGACCAACAGTCGAGAAAAGAGAAAACTAATTCTCTCGGTAGAATGTTAAAACTCGTTGACAAAAATGGAGAGCCTAGACGGATATTCAATAACTCACGATCTGGATCGTTGAGTCACATGTTCCGTAGAAAATCAACTGGAACTCACGAGGCCGAAAATCCAACTGAAAGTTCTGGTAGCGTCGGAGTATTTTCTCGAATATTCAAACAATGGAAAAGTGAGCAAAAATATTATACTTTTAAAGGTTTTACTTTACGTAATTGCAGTGAATTTTTTGTTGTCCTATCACTAAAAAAATTAACCAAGTATAGTAGAAAAGACAATTGGAAATAGATTTTTCTTCTGATTGATGCGTATGATAATTTATGCCCTCTCTATATGCCAAATCATTTTACAATAAAAAATTGAATTAACAAATTCAATAAATAACTTAATTAATTTTTCTATTGAATTAATCGATAATTATTCGTGATTATTCGTATGCATTTAAATTAATTCATTCATTAAATAATTTACCAATCTTCTTTTACTCAATACTTTTGATTGCCGGAAAATTTGTGTTTTTTTTTAAATTAATTTCCAAACAAAGTTCATCCTCATGTCTTGAACTTCTTCTACAAAATTAATAAGCATTAAATCGCAATTGTTCAAGCTTCTTATTTCAATGTTCAAACTTACTATTCTTCCAATTTTTCGAGATTTAATTAGAAATTAAAAATTTAAATCGGATCACAGATATTCTATAAATTACAAAAAATGAGAAAATAGAAAAATAAGAAATTAATATCGTTACGACACAACCGACCAAACTTCTCGTACGAAACCAATAGTAACAACGCATAAAAATCTCACGAAATCGGTGAAAGAGAAAAAATCCAACAGTTTCAATTTTGTAACATTTTTATTTCTCCGCCCAATTTACTGTAATCATAATTTCTGAATTTTCTATAAGATAACGATACGGAAATATGTAAAAAAAAAAAAAAATGTCTTCAATGATGTTCCACTTGGGGTATTTCGAACTTTCGAACAAAAATTCAGTTTCGCCTTACAGCGAATTTCAAATTTCGCGTTAAAATGACTTGCATTTTTTTTGTATTCACTCTTCACTATGTTTAATCGTAAACCTCGTAATACGCGAATTTCACTCAACGCGATTTTTTTTCGTCACGTATCCTTCGGTTAAAACGGGCTATTATTGTATCTCTGTTCGTTACGTTTGATTACCGTTTGATGTACTTGATTGCGCGAAGGTAATAGAGAAAAGAAATGCAATTCTTCGAGTTTCACGTCGGTCGATCGTTTCGTCATGAAACGAGGTATATCCATGACAAACACCTGGACGATGAAGGAATACAAAGTATCGTTTATTTCCAGATCGTTCGGGAAGTGGAAACGCGACGGCTGAGCCAAATCTGCGGGACTCTTTTACGGAGGAAAATAAATCTTTATCGTCAAAGCCATCGTCATCCCCGAAGCTAAATATTTCGTCCACCTGCACATTCCCATCTCCCGTACATCCAGCGACAACCTCGTCAGTCGTAAAATCGGAGGATATCGAATATCCTGCATAGAGTACTGAAAAGAAAAGCGAAAGGAAAAAAGAAAAAAAAAAACAAAAAAAGGGAGAAAATAAAAGAAAACCAATTGTACGAAAAGTCGCGAGTTCGAAACTCTTAGTCTGGAACATTGCTGGTATAAATTTGTTTTGTTGAAGCCGTCGAAGGAGGCAGTAAAAAAAAATAAAACAGCCCGAAAACGGTCGTTTTGCGGTCGAGCCTGAGGAATAAAAAAAGAAAGCTCAGGCCGCGAGATAAGGGCGAAGCGGGAACGGATTTAGCGCAATAAATTACGAGAATCTCATCGTTGTTTTTTTTCTTCTCATCGATTTTTTTTTCTGTTTTTTTTTTTTCATGGAGGAGGCACGTTTATTATGCGAGCGCGCGAGTGTGCGTTCGTTCTTTGGATTCATCCGCACGCAAGGTAATCTCCCTCTTAGGTCGACGAATTTTCAACACCATAGCGTGTTTTGTGGTGTTTGGAGTTGCGTTCGTTTTTTTTTTTTTTGTTTTTTTTTCGTTCTTCATACGTTTATGAGAGAGCTTTTCAAGCCTCGGTCTCTGCGCTCTTCTTCTCCGGTGTACACACAGGTAATAGATCAAGACTACCCCTGTCTCTCCACGGAACCTTAAGCCACTTTTTTTTTCTTCGTGATTGACGCTATCGCGGGACAAACGCGACGGTTTTCCGAGCTCCGTACACGAGGCTAAACGAAAATACATTCTTATCCTCGAGCCAGCCGAGTTCGCCAAATTCGTCGTTAAGCAAATGTCTATGGATGTATGTATATTAGTCAAAACAATGACTGCAGGCTTTTTCAATTATATTACGCAGAGTAATACAATGGGATTTTAGAGATTTTCGCTAATTACGGACAATTATGAATAGTCATTAGTATAAAGTACTTATTTTTTTATTTAAAAAAAAAAACATAATTATTTCGCGCGGGAGTAAACGTTATGTGAAAACTGAAATGAAAATTCGGTAAATATTCGAACATGCAACTCCCTCTAGAAACGGACTGTAAATTTGATTATTAATAGTTTATGACTATAAAATTTCACATTAAGTTATAATTTAACGGCGCATCATGTTTTTAACCCAAACAAACGAAACCAAAGAAAAAAACCCAAACCAACGAACACAAACATGACCCAAACAATCACAAAAAATTCAGCTCGATTCTGACAGGATTTATATACTCCCGAACCCAAACAAACGAAAAAAAGAATAAGGATATATCTAACAGGGCTTTGGCTAACGTCATCAATCCCTTTCGTTTGTTCGGCGTTGCATTTATGTTTGTTTGGGTCATGTTTGTGTTTGTTTGAGTTTTTTTGTTTGGTTTTGTTTGGGTTTAATGCATAAAAAACATGACGCACCATTACAGTATAACTTAATATACGGTTTTACAGTCATAAGGAATTGATAACAAAATATACAGCCCCTTTTTAGCAGGGGTTTCACTTCCGACCATTTACCGAAAGTTCAAATATTCAATTATGTAAATTTTAAATATTGGTAAAGTATTGCGTAACATTAGTTCCAACTTATCGACGTAAAAATGATTTTTTATAATAAATAATAAGAATTGATACGAGAATAATTCAAATATTCAAATTTGTGAATTTTAAGCGGTAATAAAATAATCACAAAATCTCAATGTCAAGTTATCGACGTTGATTATTTACGTACACTGTTTCGATAAATGATTTTCACATCGATCATTTTTACGTCAAATAAAGTTACGTAATAATTGAAAAGAAAATAAATTGGATATTTAATTATATAAATTTTAAGTGGTAATGATGGATTACAAAGATTCAGTGGCAACTCGTCGACGTTGATTTATTTGCAAGACATCGTTACTGTAACATCGAACATTCTGAACACGTCACGTCGAATTTATCGTTATTTCGAGTAGTCCCAAGGAAAAATTCATTTATCGGTTTACCGTACAGATTCTCGTTAATTTAACCGACACTTTGAATCGAATTTAACATAAATCATTGCATCTCGATATAACGCGAATGTAGGGATTAATTTTTTTTGAGTACTCTGTAAATTACGTCACAGAAGCACGATTGAATTTTCGAATCAATAACATAACAAAAAAACATCGTTTGATATATTGCCAGTTGAATTTACTGATTTGTAAATTTCAGGATTTCTTTTGAAAATGTTTTGTTCCGGTTGCGCCGTTATTATCGTTTTACCATTTATGTAAAAAATGGTAAAACCATAAATAAATGGTGGGCCATAAATTTTACCATAAATTTTTATGGTAAAATACGATAAAAATTATCATCAAGTGCACACCGGATAAATCGCGAAAATTAATGATAAAAGACTCTCGATTTGGATTTTCAATGAAACGTCATGCGATTTGACTTGTATTTCCCGGTATTGTTCGACGCGTGCGATTTAAACGAGGCTCCGCGCATGCGCATGTGTACCGCGAAAAATCGCTACGATCCGAATGAAAAAAAAAAGCACGCATTAATTGACGTTTTTCTCCAACGTGGTTAACTCGGAAATTTCGTTGGCACAAGCTAACAGGAGAGACGAAGGAAGACCAGTGATTTTTCACATTATCGAAGCAAAAAGGAAACAATGGTCAGTTTGTCTTTGCGCTCTGCATACAGCTTCGTTGAATCCAAACCTCAAGTTTTACATCGCTTGAGCATTGAGTTCTCGTTTGACAGATTGTTTCCTCTTTTCAGTTTTTTTTTTTTTTTTTAATTTTTATCACAGAATAAACGTAAAGTCGTGCCTTGAGAATCGATCTCAACGGATTCCTCGTTACTTGCTTATTTAAGTCGCACCGCGAGAGTCCGGATGCAAAATCTTGTTTGGGTTTGTTTGGGTTTGTTTAATTTTTTACACCTTCTCGTATTTTCCCAAAAAAATGGATTGCACAGGATTCGAAAGTTTCGGATTTCGATGATACGCTTGGTTTTCTTTCTTTTCGATTTTGCGTTTCGGCCTCCGTTCGCGCGTGCGTTTTGTTCTACTCTCGCTGTTCTTTACCTTTCTATCTTCGATTTTAAGCTAAACTTAACGACGGTTTTAATTCTATTATGGAATAAGCGACAGAGATCGAGCGAAAAATTACACTTTACATCGTCGTCCCGCTTCGCTCGAAGTGTCGGACAAAAAAATGATAATAATAATAATTATTATTATAATAATACGAACAATTGGATTACGAGGACGGCGAAAAAGAGAGAAACTAGAATGGCGACGAAACCAAATCCATCAATGTCATATATACATTTTCGTGTATAATAGTAATCAATTATAATTAAAAATTCATCGTAATAAAAAACGGTAACAATAACAATAATAAATTTTCACTAAAAAACGTGATGTTTTTTTTTTTGTTGCTTCGTTTTTTCGAGAGCTTGCACTCGACGTTGCGGAGATATGTACAGTGTGGTCCATTCAAGCAGAAGATTCGAAAGCGCGATACTTTAATCGAGTTTTCGTTGGACGAAAAAAAAAAACATATACCCGAGTAGAAATCCTGCTGCGGCTAAATCCCTGATCAGGCATCCTCATTTTTTTTTTTATTAGGCCTTGATTAAATTCGAATAATTTTTGTGACACTTTTCCTGACTTCGGTTCGATAAATTTAACAAACCAATGCTTGATCCAGCTAGAATATCAGGGCCTGATCAGGGTATAATATCAAAGCCGTAAAAAATGATAGGCGTAAAAAATAAATGCTGCGAGTGTCCGACGTGAATCGGTGATAAAACCGACTGTTTTAAGCTGCAAGTTTTTCATTACGCGAGATCGATTTTTGAGTTTCCATGATACGAATAATTTTGATCATTTCCGGTGTCCTTATTGTATCGCCGAGGAAGTCGCTTCTCTTGTTTCTCTTTACTCTCTTTCTCTCTCTCACTATAGGGCAAGATGAAATTGGGCGAATTTCCGGCGGCAAACGATACAATTCCATTTACCTGATGATTGCTTGAACCGAGCCGTAAATCCAGTTGCTTGACTGTAGCTTGCAAACAACCGGATCAAACAACTCGAAGAAACTTCACATCCGAAGTTACCTGACTACAGCTTGACATCAGCCTGATCAGGCAAGTTTTGAGGCATGCCTTAAATCAAACAAGTCCGGCAACATTTCTACTCGGGTAGTCGAACATCCTTCACGTCGGAAGAAATATATATTTTCTTATCTTTCCTCGTGAGATTTAATTCGCTCGTGAGTCTTCTGGAATGGTTTTAACGTTACGTTGCGTTTTTTTTTTCTCTTTCTACTTTTTACATTTTCTTCGCGATAATACGTACACGACGAGATAAAAGTTAAGTACGTCGTCCCGTTTTGTTAAAACGAGCGTTTGAGAAACTTAATTCAATTAAAAATGACATGATATGGCTTCGATTTTTTTTTCTTTTTTTTTTTTTTTTATCAACGCTTTGTGCGAGTTTGTTGTTCCCACGTTTAGCTCGAGTTTTTGTCTTGACAGAATATATAGATATGTACAGTCCTGGATGGAACAAAGTACGCGAAGGACGATGCTAACTAAACGGCAAGTTGCGTACTTTATTTCCTCCAGTGTAATATATATATATAGGGTGGCCGGTACTTCGACCTATTCCTTAAAAGAGGTTCTTTCAGAAATCATTTAAAATAAATTGGAGCCCATCAACTATGTTCCATTATTTAGTTTTTCAAATATCCCAGATTTTTTAATTTTTCGCAATTTTCAAAATTTTCCACCACAAAATAACAACCTAAAATTATACTCCGAATATTAAGTCGACACTTTTTTGAAATCTGACAAATGAATGACGGTGAAAAAAAAAAAAAAAAAACAAGAATGCTTCTCGAGATTGTGCTCGATATTTGCTCAATGTCAACTGCTCAAAGTTGATGCCTATTTAATGGTGCTTAATTTCTTTCAGGTCACATCTGGAATGAACTCTTTCGAGGAATAACCTCTATCACCGGTCACCCTGTACAATCGTAATTAAAGATCCTTAGATTATTGGATATGCCTTTGCGAATGTATTCGTGTGGGTATGATACGAATGGATCAACTCTCAGCTCGTCTAGAACGGCTCTTGGACGGACACGTATCTTCTCTGTCACCGATCGGAAGCTCTCTGAACACTTCGACAGATTTGAGATTCATGTACACGAGAAAGACAGCAACGAAAGAAAAAAAAAAAAAAACGCGTATTCGTTCAGTTCTCGTTTCGAAATATCGATAATGGAAATTGACAATGCGGAAATCGCAGGCGAAAAAAAAAATAATGTATCTTCTCGAAACAAGGATTTCACCGAGCGAACTAATGAGAGTTCCCCTAAGAAACTCGTTCGTTGTTCCTGCATCATTGATCGAAAGTTTTATCTCGCTTGATAACTCTCGACGTTGAATCTTGAATTTTTTCAGGTTAACGCGAAAGTGGCACGGTTTCGTGCCTCCTCGAGATCGTTCACATCCCCGACTCGGCAATTCCTTCGTCATCTGAAAGAAAATATAATTGTTTTTTTTTTTTTTTTTGTTTATTGACGAAACTTTTCACGAACGTTGTCTCGCCTCGAGATTCAATCAGCATGCTTGTCATTTTCATTATTGAAATCTTCGCGATGATTCTTCCGTGTTTTTTTCTGTCTTCTAGCTCTCTCCTACAACTCCTCCTTCATTTTGTTTCATCAAGCGATATTATTTTATAACTTTCGTGAAATATTGCATGGGTTAGAGGCTATGCGGAATAAAGAAAAGACAATCATAAATAGTACTCATTCGAAGCTGTTATTGCGTCGAAGACGTTTGTCAATTCTTGATGTTCTTTTTTTTTAGCTTTTTCAATGTTGCAGTATCCGATACCGATTTATCATACGAAAAATTATGATACATTTTATTGGAATGAAAATTATAAAATTTTGATAGAGGCTGGAGTGGATTAAAATAATTGGGATGAAAAAATGATTGGCTTGGAGAAACGACATCGACGAGTTAACAAACAGTCCCAAAAATCCTAACCTAATTACCGTTATTGCGATTGTTAATAATTTTTAGTATTATCGTTATGATTTATATGGTTATTTATTGTTATTATTATTAATATTATTATTGCTTTTGCTATGGATGCACATGCATTTCAAGGCCGTACGCGCAGTGCTCATTCGACATAAACAACGTGCAACGGAACGAAGGCAACGATCGAAATTACCGTCGTCGGAGCCATCAGAGTTCGAAGGTCACCTCTCCTTCTCATCCTCAGCTGGGCTCTTGGCGCTTTCGACCGAGCTTCGATTTTTGCCTGGATTCAGAGGTTCAACGTGTTTGGCAACGAAGGGGACGGTGGAATGTGAAAACGACACGAATCAAAGATCCAGGAGAAAATACGAAAGGACAGATATGCTCCGTTGGAAATAAGATCGCGAATGAGAGCACCATTCGTAAAGCAGTTTCTTTTTTTTTTCATGAATCTTTGAGAGTGGCAATTGTTATATTATGCTGGATGATTGTTGTTTTTTGGCTCTAAGGAAACACCACTAGCACCCTTCCGAATCACCCGCTATCACCGTCCCAACAAAATGATTAGGCTACATTTGGAGTACCTTGAAAGAGCCAAGGATAATAACTTTGTGATCAGGAGTAAATTGAATTCGAGATTAAACGTTGATGAGTGAGCTTTTTTTTTAAGGATGTTCTTGCGTTATACGAGTTTGAAATATTAATTGTTTAAAATTTGTATGAATCTTTCTAATAATCATACTCATCTGTGAGTTAAATTTGAAAAAGTTCGATCGCCTAGAAATCCTGATATTTGTTGTAAGAAATCATGTTTTTTCATAACTTCCTATAAGTATTTTTACGACTGAATTCGCGTAATTTTTGAAACAGCTATCTTTAAAAAATTGTATTTAAGGGAATGACGAACACGTTCCTAGCCACATGGAAATTTCAAAATCTAATTTCTCCCGCACCATTCAACCGCTTTGAATGAAATTTATTGTGTATATGGAGGACGCTTGCTCTAAGAGAAACATGCTCGGAATTTACCAAAATTTTGAAAATAATTGCCCAGGTTGTGGTTACCATGGGAGCAATTGCGAACTACGATCCATCTTATTGCACTTTCACAAATTTCCCGAGCATAAGCCTCTCAAGCGGTCAAAAGTACACATTTTGAGCTTTGTTTCATCTATTTTGATGAAGAAATATCGGAGAAATTGGTTTTCGAAATTTTTCACACAAATGTACCACCGGAGCTCAAAATCTTATCGACCATCAAGAAATTCAGATAAACGATTTTCTCGCTGTCGGCGCAGCGGCTCGCATTCTCCATTCTTACCGACTGCGCTTGCATCCTACCGAAAAATCAATATACTTTTTGACTTGGCACTTGTCACTTGTTCACTGCGCTAATTCGTAACCTCCGTCGCCACGATAGCTACCGTAATCTGCAGCAGAGAAAAATGTCCAAAAAGTATTCTAGAATGGGTTTTTCCCATTTTCCCAGTCTAATTTTGCACTTTCAGCAAAAACTCGGGCAGATTCGTAATCAGCGGAAAATTTCCGATCAAATACACCCTTTTAAAAGGTTAAAAACGGAAAAAAAATGTTCGACTCCCCCCCGGCCACTTTCCCAGAATCGTGAAAATCACGAAATTTCAAAAGGTCGTAGGGTGAGCTCCTTATATGCGATGGACATTCATTGGGAGGGTTTGGAAAAGGTTTTCGCCTAACTTAAATAATGGCGTTGGATTCATATCGATATCTCTTATAGTTTCTCCGGAAAATCCACTTGAAAAATCGCTAAAAAAAACGCAAAGGGGTATGTATGGAAAAATTAGCAAAAATCGATGGTCCAACTTTGAAATTCTGCCAAAAACCGAAAAATCATCGGATTGAAATGATTAAAAAAGCATTTTGAAGAGAAAACTATAACGAAGAGATTGAGCACAGAACGGAGTTCCAAATCCTAAAGGGAAAAAAGTTATCGATGATTTAGTGAAAAAACATATTTTCCCCAAAAATCGAAAAAAAATTTTGATTTTAAAAATTTTTTTCATTGGTCCATTTCAATATAACTTTGTCCCCTGAGTACGAATCTACCATTAATTTTCCCCAAAACCCAAAATGTCCGTGAAAAAATTGTCAAAAAACTTCTAAAATCACGATTTTTTTGTCGTGTGCAGTGCTTTCGACGAAAATTCGTTCATATTCGTAATCAGCTGAAAATTTTCGATTAAACACACACTTTTAATACTTTTAAAACAGAAAAAAAATGTTCGAATACCCCGGCCACTTTTCCGGGATCTCAAAAATCACGAAATTTGAAGGTCGTAGAGTGAGCTTCTCATATACTATAGAGATTCAATGGGTGTGTTTGGACAAGATTTTTCCTTAACTTAAATAATGGCGTTAGATTGATATTGATATCTCGTATAGTTTTCCCGGAAAGTATATACTACTTATATGTATGTGAGTATCGGTTGACACACGTACATATACGTGTGTCTTTTCGTTGCGACGAAACTACGCGCGTCTTTTCTTCACGCTGCGCTCGTAACGAATCCACACGTTCATAAAGACAGACGCGGGCGCGCTCAGCGCTCGACAATTGTCCTGCCACGATTTTTCGCCCAAAAAGTCGAGAGTTCGCGGCCGAATTCGCGTACGGGACGCGCCATCCATCGGTAGTTACTCGCAGCGCAAAATCCCAAAATTGTCATTACCAACGTAACGAGGTGCCGCGTCACAAGTTTCCAACGTGTTCGTCATTCCCTTAATGATTTTGCCATTACTTTGTATACAGTATTGTCATTATGACCCAAGAATATCCTTAAATGGGATTTTCGATGTTTTAGGGTTGGATATTTTTGATGATCCGACAATGTCAAGAAAATCACTTTGGTCTCCAACCCTCATCTTGTGCGAGTCGAGGGATTGAACTACTGTCGAATTCTCAATAAACCGTTTGTTACTTGAGGTAATTCCAATCGAAAAATAAAATCCAACATGTGAATTTCGTGAATTTATTGTCAATATTGATTTTGAGAGAAAAGAAGACGGATTTTATTGATTTTTCTTTCCATATCATTGTTTTGACACAAATTTGACCAAAATTTGGAACTGCAGTAATTATATATATTTTTCATTAAAATTTGATACACAAGTTTGTTATCATGCATTCAACCAAATATAGTAATAATTAAACAAAAATCTTTTATCTAAAAACTGATAGATTTTCTTTTCAAGCCAGATATTATTCATCAGTTGAAAAAACAGTTGTCCAACCCCTCAAAAAAAAAAAACAATTATAGACCTATATTTCGAAAAGCCCAAAAATCTCGGGGCAATTTACGAGACTTTGATTTCCGGCGGAAATTTAACGGGAGGAAAGACTGCCTCGGAATTTTCTTCGTTTTCTCGTAAACTGCGAATGAAAATCTCAAAGCTCAAAAAAAGAGAAGAGCCTCGCGGGTTTTTATATATCGTGGAAGAAAAATGTCGTGGAAAGTGAAATAAAAATGTTCGTGAATGAGAATTTTGATAAAACGATGTACCTTCGAAACCTTGATTATCATGGATCTCTCGAGGAGGCCCAGTTGTATCTTGGCCCTCGAGTACCGCCAGTAAACACTGATGAATGCATATGTACTGCTGCTCCGTCTGGACCATCCAAACCCGTTCTTTTCTCATCGCCCACACAATTCCGAATATATCAACGTAATCCGAGACAAGTATCTGTTGGAGTATCCTGTCTAACGTTATGAACGTTCCGCTACGTCCGACACCAGCGCTGCAATGAACAACGATCGGCCTCTGATCGGGCCTCACTCGTTCCCTAAACGCCCTCACGAAACGAGCAAGCGTTTGGGGTGGACTCGGTACCCCAAAGTCCGGCCAAGTTGTGAAGTGGAAATGTTGAATCACTCGTTTCGTGTCACCCTGTCAGCATGACAAAGAAACGACTCGTTACGTCCGAAAGTTTGAAAATAATTTTAAAAAAAACCTCAAAGCTTCGTAATTGACTTTCTTGGCTGTAAAAATTATTCGTTTTTTTTAAATTATTTTTTACGTCGAATTATAACGTCAATTTCTAGAAAAGATTACGAATAATTCTGAAAAAATGGACAATAGTCGTTGCAGAAACAAACCCAAACAAACTTCACAAAAAAAGTATCGTTTTTCTTAAATAATTATTCAGTAACCCTTAATAATTTCTTGAATTATACTTTAATAACTTCTCCATTAAAAAATAAAAATTCTGTTAATGATAACGAGTTCTTAAGTAATTCTTTAGTTCATTAAGTTTACTTGAGTAATTTTTAACTAAATTCTTGAATAATTCTTAAATAAATGCTTAAGTAAAAAAGTGATACAACTACGAAATATTCTTGATTGAGAATATAAATACGAGGGAAATAAATTCCTCGTATAAAATATATACAACAAAAAATTGTTGTTACGAAAAAACAAAAAGATTTCCAGCGAAAATACTCGAGTCCAGAATTGAATAAATTCCTGTAACGTTTTTTCGACGAATAATGTAAAGAACAACGGCTCACCCTACAAAGCATAAATTCGGTAATGCTCCAATCCGGATATCGCGCTTCATTGAGTATCGTGACGCTAATATCACCGTAGTAAACCGGTAAAGTTGATTCGGGCCAGTAATGATCGCACTTGTCGCGTCCCTTCTCGAAGCATCTCGTTAGCATGACGATAGCACGGCTATTGCTCTCCCACACCATTCGCCAAAAGTCATCGCGGGTAGAGTGCAACGGACCCTGCGTAACGATGAATTCCCTCGGGGAATTGTGACCCTGCGCAAATCGCGTATACGCCGTTTAATTAAATCCAGGCGAATCGACGTTTCCGTTATTCCGATTTGAAGAAAGAGAGAAAATAAATGGCTCACCGGAACGTAATTCGCGTTTATGTAATCAGAGCCCTCTTCGTCGTCAACCGGCTGAAGTTTGAATCTACTGTGGTCATACGGCAATATATTGGTAAACCGATTCTTCGGTCGATTGCACGGCAAATCGGCGGCCGTACAGGCTTGATCTCTACCAACGTGTTTCAACTCCTCGAATTCTTCGGAAAACCGGAAATCCGAATCCGCGGACATTATTCTATAATGCTCCGCGAAATTTTCGACCCTGATCGGACGGCTGTGGAGTTTCGAAATTTCACGTGAAAATCGTCAATTAAATATTGCTTCGTCGTTTACATTTCCAAACATTAGCTTTTTCGTTAAGACTAAGAAGAATTGATAAATCGTACAAAATCTGGAAATTCGTTGCAAAAAAAAGAATGGAAGTTGTACAATTAGCGAAATTGTAATAATTAGCGAAATTCACCTAGTTTCGATAACGCTATCGGGCAACGACAAGTTGTCCGTTGCTCGAGTCTCCGTTGTCTTTCTGCCTTGGCTTCGTTTTCGTCTTATCAAAAGTCCGATCCCCAGCAATGTCAGCAGTAAGATCAAGGGGACAGTTACTCCGACGATGATTGCGGTGTTGTCCTTATCTGCGAATGGAAGTTCGTGTCAAAAAGGAAGAACTTACAGTTCGCATCGAAAGAATATATACCTGGTGTCCTACGACGTAATGTCATCCGTAAAATGTCACCCCGTTGGGGATGAAATTCTGAGTGGATCGATGTGAGAATTAACGAATAAAAAAAATAGTAAAAATCCAATTTTTGTTGTACTTTTGGGGGAAAAAAGTTTTTTCAATAAATCATCGGTAACTTATTTTCCTTTGAGATTCGGCACCCCACTGTATGCTCAAACTCTTCGTTATGATTTTCTCTTCAAAATGCCTGTTGAATTATCAAGTTCCGATGATTTTTCGATTTTTGGCAAAATTTCAATGTTGGACCATCGATTTTTACTTATTTTTCCATACCTTTACCTCTTTTTTGCGATTTTTCAGGTGAACTTTCCAAGAAAACTATAAAAGATATGGATATGATTCCAACGTCATTATTTAAGTCAGGAAAAAGGCTTTTCCAAGCACACCAATTGAATCTCCATAGCATAAAAGAAGCTAACTCTACAACCTTTTGAAATCTCGTGATTTTTTAGATTCCGTAAAAGTGGCCGGGTTACTCGAATTTCCCCCCCCCCCCCCGTTTTAAAAGTATTGAAAGGGTCTATTGAATCGTACATTTTCCGCTGATTACGAAAATGCCTAAGGTTTTCCCGAAAGTACAAAATTAGACTGGGGAAATGCAAAAAACGTTTCTAGAATATTTTTTTGACATTTTTCCCTAGAAATGAAGAGTTCAAGGCGAATTAAATGGTGGATTCCTCTTCAAGGTATAAAAATACATCGAAATAGATCTGCGATATGACATTAACCGTCTAAATATAATAATTATTTCGAGTTTTATTTGGGTTTTGTTGAGTTGGGCACCTACTAGCACATGCAAACGCTCGCACCTCCAAGAGTGTCCGCATGATACTAAAAATTAATAATAATTAAGGGATCGATCCGGGAACCATGAATGCCTATATCAATCGACTCAGAATTTCACCTCCAACCCGCTATTTCACAGATGACGTTTCATCCTGGGACATTCCGTATATACCTAGATTAGGTGCAGTAAAAAGAAATCCATTGTTTTCCAGAGTCTGTCAGTTACAAAACTGTCGTAAAAGTTTGTCTAATACGAAATCTTATTTTTCTAGCGCGATCTGGGGTAACTCGTTCGGATTTGTTCAACGCGAGAAACGGATAACTAAAGCCATATATTGAAAAAATCATGGATTTCTTTTTACTACACCTAATATATACGAATGACAAGCCACAGCTGTCAGCAATACCATTGAAAAGACGTATCAACTTGATACGTCAAATCGTTATCGAAATTTTTGTTGTTCCAGATATTTTCACGTTTTGCTGACATAAACTTTCTTACCTGCCAGCAGCAATCCTTCGGCCAGACATGTACACGAAACGAGGCATGAATTTAGAGAGCGAGGCGTTTAACCTCTTCTCAAATATCTATACTATTATTATTGTACATACGATATATTTCGTCAAAATTTACGAACTTTACATGAAAATTCATGATGGAACGTTGGATGTTTATCGTTCTCACCTGTTTGGATCGGAAAACTGTAACTGGTGTCCGTGAACTTGTCAGGTGCCGTGAAGGCGCGAACTTTAACGCGATAGGTCGAGCCCGACTTTAATGGTCCGTTGCAATATCCGATTTTGTTGTCGCAATTCTCTGAGCCTATTGTGAAATCCTCGACCGATCCATTTTTGAACGGATAGTACGGCTCCATAACCTTGAAGACAATTGCGAAAATACAATCAGCTTTACTTCCTTTCCAGACAGTAATTTGTGGTAAATACATCGGGTTTTTTTTTCTCGTATTACGTAGCACATACGAAGCAACGTCTTTAAGCCGTTACTGGATCGATAGTCGGGCAAAAAGTTAATAAAAAATGGACGGATTGCAAATTTACAAGTGAGTTTAGCCTTGCGAATAGATAATTTAATAATAAATTATCTAATTAGATTTATTATATCATCTAACTAAATTCATTAAATAATCTAATTAGCTTCATTATTTATTGAATTAGATTCATTAAATCATGTAACTAAATTCATTAAATTATCTAAATAGATTAATTGATTTATCTAATTATTAAATTCGACTATTACTAAATCCAAATTCGACGATATTGGCGTATGTTTAACTGAGGTTTCGTCAGTAACTGAACATTTGTTCGAACCATCCAACAACAAACATTTCTGCGCTTGTAAATAATATAATTTTTAAGTTGAAATGATCATATTATTATCAATTATTATTTAATAATTACCTAACATGTACAGTTTTGGCCAAAAGCTCTAGGTATCCTGTCATTTTTCTATCCGGACGAAAAATCGTAACCCAATTAACCAATCGGATTTACGAAAATAACAAAACTAGCTTCATTCTGCTTTTGTATTTGGAATCACCAGTAGCAATCTTTCATTTATCAAAGTTTATCATCCGTCAAGCTCGAAAAGTTCTTTTTACACAAATATCTTCGGAACGAAATTCTACCTTTCGTATTATACTCCCAGTTTTCGAAACAACGTCAACGAGCCTATCCATCACATGGAAGTCGTAAAAAAATATGCACTGAAATATCCGGAAATGGATCACGAAAAAAATAGAAAAAATAAAGATTCGACGCTCGCGGATGTTACGCATCAGCCTTTTTTTTCCTGGCGAGAAAACGACTCGTAAACACGAGTGCACACGGAAATACACGCGGACAAACTGCAAGCGACGATTTCTCCAAGCATCGATTCACGGAGTACGCAATACGAGGCGTGATCGTTGAACATAAGTAGTCGCTCGAGACTAATTCTCTGAATACATTATTTAATCTATTATTCTTATTTTTCCTCTCTCGATCGGTTTGCGAATTCATGTGACTGCCTCGATAACGACGTAATACTATTCTTTTTAATCGTATACCGATCACAGTTTTCCTCGTGTATAGAAAAATCGAAACGTCATACGGAATTTCGTATCGCAGTAAATACTAACGCTAACGTGAATTCTATTGTTCGACTATTTTTCACGAGCGCCCTTCACGGTTGTCTCGTTCCCGATTGACAATTCATTTTTATCGATTTCCGGTAGATTCGTCGTTGCGAAAAAGTGGACGAACGATAATTGGACTGTGCCACTTAAAAGGCTCCGAATGATCGACGAATAATAAAACATTTTCACAGAGTTTCCTGTCGTGAAAGAAAAAAATCGGTAGCATGACGTAATATCAGACTATAAAACATTACACGACGAAACATCATTGTTTTGGTTTGTTTGGGTTTGTTTATGTTCGTTTGAATGTGTATGTGCGTTTGTTTGGGTTTGTTTGTATGCTCGTTTGGGTTTGTTTTGTTGATAGACTTCCTGGGAATATTTTATCGTCGTGTAATATTTTTCCGTGATATATTTCGTCGTTTGATCAGTAAACATGGAACCAAGAATTCGAATAATCGTTGAATAAGAATAAATCGTGCCGGAATTTCGTGGAAAACTGATGCAGTGATGCGTCCCTATTGACTGTAAATTTCGTCGTTATCGATTAAAAGGTCGAGTAATGTAAAAACGATTTTTTTAATAACAAGCTATTATTTGCACCATAAAAAAGCGATATGTCGCGGAAAAAAGAACAATCGAAGGCCGTTTGCAAGAAAAGTCACTAAACTATGCAATTACCATTTTTTAAAATATTAAAACAAAATCATTCAAAACAACGTTATTTCAAAAATAATTTTAATTAATTTTCACATCGTCACGGGAGCTCGAAGTAATTTTAATAAGCAAAATAAAATCATTAAAGAAACAACAAAAACAAACTAAAATATCAAAATTAAATTAAATAAAATAATAATAAAATTATTTTAATAAATAACATAAAAAATATATTGACACGAAAAAATAAAATGATTTTTTAAAATGTTATGTTAAAAATAATTGTAATTAATTTCCGAATCGTCACGGCGCGGCGAAGTAATCTTATTTTATTTATTACAATCACTCACCTGATAAGGTGGCCAAATACTATATGCTTGAACATCCCGCCAACTCGGCATTTCAAGACCCGATGCGTTTTTGCTGTCGTCCTCCGCAACGATAATCGTGTAGGAGGTAACTGCGCCGTTTTGCTCGCTGAAGTAATTTTTCCGAAAGCGGATTTGTATTGTAGTGCTGCTTCTGCAGACTTCAGTCGGGACGACTTGGGTCGGTGGTTTCGGTGGCGCGAGTATAGGCATTTTTTGTTTCCACACCGCCTCCGGACCGAAGCCTATTTTCGTCTCCGCTTGAATACGAAATACGTAGGTCTTGCCGGGTATTAGAGACTTGATGACGCCGCGGAACTCATTCGGCGTGAAATTGCGCACTTGCGTGTGCGTCGAACCCTGCACGGCGAAACGTCCACTTTATTAATGAATTCGTTAAATTAAGGCGATACTTTATCGACCATTGAGCAAAAGATGGCCCTCATTTTGGTCAAAAGTCCAAAATAGGCATCAGGGATTTACAAGATCGGATCGTGTCTTTCGTTTTTCGCCTTACAAATAGCTAATTTGGTAATAAATTAACGCTAAATAATGATTTATCGTTAATTAATCACTTTGAATAATAATCGAAGTCAAATTCAACGATACTGGCCAGTATTTTTCTCAGATTTCGTCAATGACTATATATATCTGTTGTAACTATCAACCAAACAAATTTTCAATTTTTATTAATAGGTCAATTCAAAATCTCATTGCTTTATAAAGGGTTACTTCCGTTTTAATACTTATTTAATTTTAATTTTTCTAATTTTTTAATCATTTTTTTTATTTTTATTTAGTCATCTATTTCGTTAAAATGTTTCATTGCTTTATAAATCGACTGTCAACCACGATAACGTTTCTCATAAGCATACATTTTAAATAAATAAACACCCACCTACTAATCGAGACGTTCTACCAAAATACTGTTTTAGTATGTTAAATGTGCATAACATGTATAATCGAATTTTTGGAAATGTATTGCACGACTGTATTTATTAAGCTTTACAAACCCTCTATCAATATCCTTATTCATAATATTATTAAAACAATTCTTTAAAATATGTTTTTTCGAAAACCCAAAGAAAGGCTTTTCGGTGAATTGAATTTTTGTAAAAAAATCATGAATTTTAAAATAGCCTTTGAATATGTCGAATCAACTTACATTAACAATCATTAATTTGGAAGATCCTTTTCGATTGCAAATCAAATTACATTAAAAATCATTAATTTTGATCAGATTACATTAAAAATCATTAATTTTGAAAGATCCTTTTCGATCGCAAATCAGATTACATTAAAAATCATTAATTTTGAAAGATCCTTTTCGATCGGAAATCAGATTGCATTCGACATTTTTTTCAATACTTTTTATTCTTCGTTTCCGGTTGTGTTTTCACAGAAATGACGTAATCGATAAAAAAAAAAAGATGTTCGGGTTGATAAAAATTACCTCTAAGCCATACGTGATGCTGAATCTACGAATTACACCGTTTTGCTCCTGACTAGGTAAGGACCATTCGAAGCTAATGTCACTGGGTTGAATATCCGTCGGATGAAATTTCTCGACCCGTCCAGGATAGGATTCACTGGTAGTGAAACTCGCGCTAAGTGGATTCGATCGCCTGAGATAATTGGATTCCGAGCCCGATCTTACGACAAGCGTGAACGTATAATTCCTGTGAGGTTTTAGTCCGGATATCGTGATAGCGCTCAAAGACGTTATATTTTGAACGTAACCATCCTCGCTGTTGATATATTGGACCTCGAATGCATCGTACTCGCCTCTCGGAACGTCCCAGGTTAGTGTTATCCTCGTATCGTTTACGTCGATCGCGTGAATCGCTGTTATAGGCTCTGGATCTGCGGGTTCGAACAAATCATTATTCATCACGGAATACTCGAAAAAAAACGCTTCTCATTGTCTCTTTTTCTCCGTTGAGGAAAATTTGACTCAAATATTTTGGGTGAAATTCAAATCGTAGAGTTAAATTTGAGTTCGAAGTTTAAAGTAAAATTTTAATTGAAGATTTTGAGTAAAATCCGTGTCAAACATTTTGGAAAGTGAAAACATTCGAGCGAAAAACATTTTTCACTAAAAATTAACGAAATGATTTTAATTCACATGGTTTAACATTTGTTCTTTAAATTTAGAAGTTCAATTTTTAAGCTACATTTGAGCTCGATTTCTTAGTTAAATTTTGGTTCAAAATCCTGAGCTATACTTCAGTCGAAGACTTTGAGTAAAATCCGTGTTAACCATTTGGAGTGATAAACATTTTTCACTCAAAATTAACGAAAAAATGTTAATTCATAAGAATAACAATTTATCTTTAAATCAAGGTTCAATTTTTTATCTAAATTCGAGTTTAATTTCTAAATTAAATTTGGGTTTAAAATTTTGAGAAATATTTGAGTCGAAGACAGTAAAATCTGAAAGAAAAATGAAGAATTAAATTTGACTTAAATTAGCGTTAAACTTTTACATTTAGCGATTAGTATTTTATATCGATTTCTTGACTAAATCACAATCTTTTCAATCCACTCTCGTGCATAGCTCGTTGTGTAAAATACCTGCATTGTACACATCGTTGATAACAAATAATCGAGTTATCAACTTAAATGATAAAAATTGAGTAAAACATTCGTAAATGGTAATTTTTGAGTTAGTTTAGGGAACAACTCACAGAGTCTGTCCTGTCTGATGAGTGGTCGACTCTCGACGTTCCTACTGACGGTCCACATCGTGACGTTGTACAGTCTTCCTGGTGTGAGACCGACAAACGTGACTTTAGTGTCACTGTCGTCGATCAGACGTTCCTTCGTTGTGTTCGACTCGTCGCTTATGCGAAAACGATAAAGATCGAATCTTGACGACAATATCGGTGTTCGAGTATACCGGAGGGTCAGAGAATCCGGAAGATCGCGATCCACAACGACCACCACTTCCGATTGTATCAGAGGCACTAAATTCAATCGATCCAATTTTTTTTTGCGTCAATAATTAACACCTGCGAGTATTACCTCATCCGTTTGTTGAAGGTACTTGGACTTTGCATCGTACGTGCCAAACTCGAAAATGTTCGTTACTTTTTTTGTTCAAAATAAAAAACTGCACAAATTTAATTATAAAATCATGCAGTGTTAATCCGAGGGGGTAGGAGACACGTATCGTTATTTAACGGTTCAATGGAAACAACATTTAGTGAGTATGCGTGAAAAAAACAAATTGCTCTGAGTCGCAAAGAAATATTTTTAAACGCCACGAAAATAAGCGATACTTAAACGATTATGAAAAATACTCTCTTTATCTTAATATTAATCTTATTAATATTAACATTAATATTAATTAAAATTTTCATAATTTATAATTAATACCAATCTTATTAAAATTAATATTAATCTTTGATTTTTCGTAATCCAATTAATAATAATCCAATTAGTTGAGTTTTATGTGCCTGTCGTTTGATAATTGTGTAATATTTGTGAATACTCAACAAATTTCGTAACTGTTCAAACGTATTTCACATTATGGAATTTTCAAAAGTATTTGCTGAAGGTCTAAAATAATATTGAAGTATTATTAAATAAACCTTAAATAAAACCCATTAATTGGGATTATCAATGAAAATCAAAGATAAAGCGAATATTTTTTTCATTGCCGTATATGTATTTAACGTATTTTCTGCATTATTTTTATTATTTTTATTATCATTTGATAATTATCAAATCTTTGAAAAATATTACGAAATATTTATAAAAAATAAAATGTCCGCCCAATTTTGGTTATATATTGAAAAATGTAAGTTGCCATTTTCGGAGATGATTATAAGAACGTACCTCTAATGCGTTTGAACATAATTTGATGAAAACCAATCAAATTACCTTCAGAGGCAAAATTAATGTAACATGGGAAAAAATAAAAATTCAAGTATCAATGCAACAGTACATTCAAGAATTCCACCCTCGAGATACAAAGAATCGGTGCGTTTACTCACTTGTCCTTGTGGTTAGATTTGTGGTATCGCTCACGAGATCATAGGACACGGTATAAATGGTGAAAGTATATTCAACGCCAGGCATCAAATCACCCACGAGAATTCTCTCTATGCGTATGGAATTTTCATCGTAGATCATGTCTGAGAGATCGCTGCTCTCCGTGACATTTTTCGTTCGGGCATCGTCGTAGTTGTCGATAGGCCACCAATTTATCACGTAAGTCTCGATCCGACCTTCGGGCCGTGGATATTCGAGAGTTACGTTCGTTGAGTCGACGATCGGCGTTACGTTCACTACGGGATTTGGACCTGTGCGAACATTCGATTCCATCCGTCAACAATATTCAAACAATTATGCGGTACACTTTTGGGTAATTACGAATTTATAGAATCAATCGATGGAAAATCAAATAACATGGAAAATACGATGGAACATCAAATATGATGGAACATCAAATATGATTGAAAAACAAATACGATGGAAAATCAAATGCGATGGAAAATCAAATACGATGGAAAATCAAAAACGATGGAAAAAAAATACGACAGGAAATCAAATAACAAGAAAAATCAAATACGATGGAACATCAAATATGATTGAAAAACAAATACGATGGAACATCAAATATGATTGAAAATCAAATACGATGGAACATCAAATATGATTGAAAATCAAATACGATGGAACATCAAATATGATTCAAAATCAAATACGATGGAAAATCGAAAACGATGGAAAATCATATAAGATGGGAAATCAAATATCATGGAAAATCAAATACCATGGAAAATAAAGTAACATGGAAAATCAAATAACATGGAAAATCAAATACCATAGAAAACCAAATAACATGGAAAATCAAATACCATGGAAAATCAAATACCATGAAAAATCAAATACCATGGAAAATAAAATACGATGGCAAATCAAATAACATGGAAAATCGAATACCATAGAAAATAAAATAACATGTAAAATAAAATACCACAGAAAATTAAATATAATAGAAAATCAAACACCATGGACAATAAAATATCATAAAAAATCAAATACGATGGAAAAAATATAATTTTTTCAATTTCAAACGTTTTGCAATATTTTCATGCAAATAATTTCACGTCCCTTAAATATCCATTTCTACTAATTAGAATTAATAAAATAAAGTAGAAAAATGAAAAAGTATTGTTCAATGCCATTTTTTTTCAGGTGCGATAACCAGGATGCGAAAGCATTACAAAGGGCAGTTAACTTACGGACGATGTGATTAACTTGTAGAGGATAGCTACTCTCGACGCCATAGCTAACTGTGTTTACTTGAATCGTGTATTTTTCGCCCGGCGTCATGTCAGTGACCTCGGCCTCGGTCACCTTGACACTCGGTAGTTTGACCCATCTCGGATCGTCCTCGGTGCGATATCTTATCGAGTACTCCGAGAACAATGATTCGATTGGTGCGGCCCAATGAACCAGTACCGAGTTGCTCGTTACTTTTTCGATTCTCAAATGTAGCGGCGGATGCGGAACTACCGGATCAGCAAAATCATTTTTACGTTCGTTTCGTTTCATAAACAATAATAAGGTAATATCTATATACGAATTACTATAAATAATCATTTGTATTACGAATAAATTTGACGATACTATATATTGTCATAAAAAATTCATAACTAATAAGAATTTAGTTGTGCCATTACTGCCATTGATAAATTTTCGAAATAAAAATTGCACAGATATATCTTAGCCACTTTTTGCCATTTTTTACGCTGAAAGAACATAAATAAGCACGTTATGTCGAAAGAACCAATTTTTTTTTAACAGCGCATTCTTTTGTAAGAAAAAAAATGGCCTTCGATTGTTTTTTCAAGATTTATCGCTTTTCGTCGTTTAAATAATGACGCTGAAAAAGATTTCTTTGTAAATAATGATATTGATAGCGATGTTTTTTACAATTATCGATTTTCGAAAAATCCCTAAAAAAGTTCACGAATTATAACAATTGTTTTCAAATGTACTTTTTTCGTAAAAACATCTGGTACGACCCCCCTTCCCTCGTCTCCAACATGACGTTATTATTGAATCCATGGAAACAATCGCAAACATGCGATTAATCGGGAAAAAAATTAATCGGAGATTGTTTTCCAAAAAAATAACTAAGCTTTACTAATTAACGCCATTTTTACTGCAATATTGGTTATATTCATGCGACATTTGAAGATTTTGGATAATTGAGTGATTTGAGTTTACTCACGAATAGCTTGAAAATAATCGTGCGGCTCGCTTCTCAGACCGTGACTTATGGCAAAGACTTTAACTTCGTAACCAGCACCAGGATAAAGGTCCTCGAGGACGATGTGGGACTCGGTCGTTAAAATGGTTGCACTCTCGCCAGTGTCGCTCCTGTTGTGCATAACTTCGAATTTGTCTTGGCGGGAGTTGACGTCACTCTTCCACGAGATATTGAGACCTCGCTCGATCGATTTGAGGTCTTCGATAATCGGACTCGACGGCCTCGTTACTTGAAACAGCACTGTCTCGTTCGACTCAACTTTGTTACTCAAGGCTTGCACGATTATCGAGTAATTACGACCGGGCAAAAGAGCCTCCAATTTAACCTGGAAACGCACGAGGGAAAGAAAAACTTGAAAGTTTTTCAAAATCGTTTCGTCAAATATTTATTTGGTTTCGACGGATTTCCGTAGGAAATAATGATTCCGATGTCATTCATTTATCTCAGAATTAAGATGGGAATTGAATAATGAGAATAAACAATAAAATATTTTCGATAATAATCAAAACGAAATCGAGAAAATAAAAAATGAGAAATAATGAAAAATTTCAAACAAAAAAATTAGAATTGATAATAAAATATCATTCGAATTACCAAAAGGGCGAATAATAGAAATATACATTCATGGGTAGGTACATATTGAGTATGGGAAAAATGAAAAACTGTTTTTATTTGCTTACTTATTTTGAATACGTATTTAAAGGAGAACAGAGAACAAATACTTTCAATCGAAACATTCACGATCTACTTTAAGATTTTTTTGACTGATGGACAATAATCTTTTAGATTTTATTAAAAACTTTAAGATTTCTTTTTTAATGCGTAATAATCGTATTCACGAAAAGCTACAGAAGAAAATTTGGGCAAATGAAAAGTATTAATTTCGGTTGCGTTCCAAGGATGCAAACTGCAACGTCATACTTTAGGCATTCGTATTATTGAATACTTTTCAAATACAAAGTAGGTACAATGGTGAAAATAAATTCTCAAAATAAAGTTTAGGTTGAGAAGTTAGGCTGTATGGAAGGTACAAGTTAATGAAAACGTAATGAGACTGAGTCTTTCCAATTAGTTGAATGCTCACCCTTGTTTTGTTGGTCGTCAAGGAATTACTGTCACCCCCGATGCTAGTTTCGACCTCGTGGTATTGAAGTTTGTAACTATCCTGAGTGCTTCCGTTTTCGGGTCTCCAGGAGACCTCGAGCATTCCAGTTTTCTCATCGATGTCCGCTCGAAGATCTCGCACAGCCAGAGGTCCTTAAAAAAATAAACATTTTCATGAAACCTTGAAAGATCGCGAATTTTTTGTTTGGGTTTGTTTGGGTTTGTTTGAGGTCCTTGAAAAGAGGCATTTTCATGAAACCTCAAAAGATCGCGAATCTTTTGTTTGGTTTTGTTTGTAGTTCTTGAAAAGAGACATTTTCGTGAAACGTTAAAAGATCACGAATTTTTTGTTTGGGTTTGAAGTCCTTGAAAAGAGAAATTTTCATGAAACCTCAGAAGATCGCGAATCTTTTATTCGTTTGGGTTTGTTTGAGATTCATAAAAAGAGATATTTTTATAAACCCTTAAAATTTTGCAAATCTTTCTTTTTTTTTCAATAAAAATAAAAATTCACATAATGATCGATATAAATGCCTATTTTTAATATTAGTTATTTTATTTATTGATATTTACCGTTCAGCTTGGCGACCTTGAAAATTTTCATTCGTCAAGGTCACGCTCGAAATATAGGTAATTTAAATAAATAATTAACAATTGATTGTTTGGTAAAAAAAATACTGGTGTGACGTACTGAGCGTGATGTCACCGCTGGCCGGCCAGCTTGTGACTTTTCCCGAGACCGTTTTCACGACGACCTGATAAGTTTTGCCAGGCTCGAGGTCCTTGAACTCCCATTGGCTCTCGTCGTCCCGATTTCTCGAAACGGGTGCGAGCCTGCGATTTCCACCCAACGACACTTGATACTTGTCGAATTCGGATGTACCGTTGGGTGGATTCCAAAATACGATGAAAGAGCTCGATGTAACCGAGGACCTGTCGAACGTCACGTTTAACGGTCGTAAAGGAACTGTTCTGTATTGAGCAGTGGTCGGGGCCGACGTCTCGTCCTCCGAGACCGTTTGCACCGATATATTGTAAGCCCTGCCTGTAGGAAAACAATTATCACTGACATAACCCTATAATTGTGTTTAACAATTTTTTTTTCAAACATTTTTTGCGTATACTTCGATGTTGAAAAGAATTTGTACTTGTTGGAAAATATGCATGTTTTCATCGTCTTCATATTATTTTAAGATAGGAATCTACTCAGAGTATAAATCTCCGATTTTACGCGACTGATAAAAATTCGTAACTTCAAAGTTGAGAATAAATATACTTTTTTCAATGTTCATAAAAATTGAATTTTTTTCTTGAAAATATACTATTTCAAGAGTAACATAGCGCCAGATTTTTTGGAATATCGCAAAAATCAAATTGCATATGAATTTTTCAATGAAAATGATCGTTTTGATCGGTTTTTTTATTGTGGATATTTTTTCGCTAAATAAAAATTTTAAACCGAAGGAAAAAAAGATTGTCTTACTTAAAAAACATATGAAGTAGAATTCTCGTGGAAGATTTGCGTCAATAAATCAAGTAGACCGGAAATAGCAAAAAGTTTTCGTCGAGAGATCCACTAGACGCTGTGTGACCGTTTTTTAGCGTCCGGGAGGTGTGACCATTACGGGTTAATTTTGGACAATAAATAAATGTGAAAATATTCCATCAAAATGGCGCACGCATCGATGACTAAGCTCTTTTTTTTATTTTTAAAAATATTGAACCGATCGTTATAAAATTTGAACAACATATTCCGCACACCTACGTCAACCAATTAAACCCCAATTGTTTTGAAAAATTGATTTCTCACCTGGCACGAGCCCCTTAAAGGCAGCTTGGGCAGGTCCCGGTGGTTCGCCCTCTTTTTCCACGTAGAACACAGATTCAATGGCATCTGGGGGATCTATGCTAACCTTGTAATGCGTATAAATACCCGGTGGATAAGGCGGTTGCCAGAGCACCAGAAGAGTCGTCTCATTACGGAACCAAACGATGAATTTTCCCGGAGTGTTTGGTTCTGAAGAAAGGAAACCGGAATGCTTATCGTGAATGAAAAGACGAATTATATAAATGTCGATTAATGTTTTTTCTTCAATAAATATATCATAGAAAAATTGCAACGAAGAATCCTCCAGAGTGGAAAATCTTAGAATTGAATATTTGAAAAGTCACGACATTGAAGTATCTAATAATAAAAAAAAAAACCCCGGACAAGTGCGAGTCGAACTTGTCCACCGAGGGTTCTGTAAAAATTTGTAGGTACATATTATAAATAATTCGGGAATCTCGTCTCGCAGTTTTTTCCAAGTTTTTAAAGATTTAATAACAAATGTATATTTTTGCTATTTATCCCTATACTTGTAGTATAAAATGTTACTATTAGCCAAAATTCCTAATTTTAGGTAATCGGAAAATACCCAATAAATGTTGATTCCCTTGAGAGTTGAAATATACGTTTTTTGTTGCGACATAAACGGCCGTATCTTCTTTTTAAGTTAATTTAAAAGTTTGCTCTTTTCAGAGCTTCAAGGGACTGTAGACCTGAGTATATGATTTTAATTTCAACACGATATCTCCACGCGTTTTCGAGGTAAAGGTTCTTGAGGGACGGACGGACTGACGTACAGCAAAGTGGTCCTGTTAGGGTTCAATTTTTTTCTTTTGATGTACAGAACCCTACGAATAATAATAAGGAAAATAAACGTTAATTACTCGTGGTGAAATTTCTGCTGGTATAAGCGACGCTCTCTTTGGCATCGAGAACGGTGAACAATTGCAACGAGTACGTAGCTCCTGGGGTTAGGTCTCGTAGGGTGTAGGGTACCGCGTCCGCTGGAATTATGCTGGTTCTCGGATTTCCGGCGTCGCTGAAACTCTGCACCCTCAACCGGAAACCGGTGTAGTTGCCCTGAGCTGGCGGTGCCCAAGACACTATTGCACTCTTCCCATTGCGCACAGTGACCGTCAGGTTCGACGGCGGATCGGGAGCTATCGACGATATCAGCAGTTTATTTATTTTTTTTTTTTTCATGTTTAAACAATCACATCGAGCCAGCATTAGGTATAGATATGGGAAAAAAAAGTTAAACTTGTAGATAAAATTCATAGCACAAGGTCGTCATACCTGTAGTGATCGAGGCGGTCCATGTCAACCAGTCGTGGAGCGTTTCGTTGCTGTAATAAAGCCAGAACTCGTACTTTGTGCCGGCAAGACCGTCGCGAAACTTTATAACGTCCTCGACGATATCGGTCGCCGCTATCGTTGTATTTGGACGTGGGAAACCAACTCCAGGACTGTAGACCAGTCGATACCAGGAACCGCCTTGACTCAGGTTCCCTGGGATTTCTATTGCCAGGTCGGCCGAGTACGTGACCTGAAAGGTTACAAAGAGATTTTATGATAAAATCGTGACGTTCGCCATATTTTCTTTTTCTTTTCCTCGAACCGAATGATCTCTTAGAAAAAATGGCAAAATCGTTCGAAAGAGGATTAGAAAAAAGTATATTTTTATTGCAACATCAAAATTGTTGACAAAATCGTCGATATTCACGGCAATTTATTGTTGAGGAAGAACCCAACTGTGAAAGCTTCAAAAAATCGTGTTTTTTTATCGTTTACTTATAGGGTGTACTTTTCAAAATATGTATATAAAAAATTGGTATATAATTTAGAAAAATGGGAAAGTTACAGCACTTTTAGTAGGAGGCAGTTCGAGCCAGCTTGGATTGATTGGAATCCCATTTTTTAGGGTATAGTAGGAAATCCACACTACGATTGACCACAAGGCTCAAAATTACAAATTTTGATATTCCCAAAACACAAATTTCGTAAAGCTCGTGTCAGGAAAAGCTTACACAGTGTGTAAGCAAATGTTCTACATCACTTACAGTCCACTTCGCAAGCATTTGCTGGCATGAGCTTTACGAAATTTGTATTTTCGGAATATTAAAATTCGGAATTTTGAGCTTTCTGATCAATCGAACTTCGGATTTCCTACCCCACCTCCCGTGTTTCTTAAGACTATTCATTTCGAAGTGATGCTGATAATAACTCGAGCAATGACAATCGGAAATGCAAAATTTCTGTATCGATTTTTTTGTAATTGTAATAGGTATTGTTGTTCATAGACTCTTTTTTTTGGTAATTACCACCCCTCGCAGTATCCAGGACAAAAATATTTCGAGCGAAAGTAATACTTTTCACATCGAAGCGTAGCGACGTAACGAAAAAAAAAAAACAAAATAAAATCGTTATTGAATCGAGTTAATTTTGTTATTATTAACGAATCAAACCAGATATTTCAATCCAATCAGAAATAGCTTTACGATAGGCATTAATTCTGTCATTTATCGTACTTCGACGATCGTTCTTTTTTCAATGAAAATTAAGTCTCACCAACTTTGATGTACCTTAAAAGAAATATTTTAAATAAAGCCAAAAAAAAATCATTCCGTCGTTTAAAAGAAATCAACAAACGAAAAAGCTCGATTTTCTTTCCTTGAAAAGATCGTAAATAGATAACGAATAAATGTGGAAACTCGTTAGGTGAAATCGGTATTGAGGCTAACGAGAAACATTCCAGAAACCGAAAGCGGATCGATGTCGATCTCAAAGTTCGAATATCAAGCCCTTAATTACAGTCGAGTCATTCAAACGACGATTCTAACTCTGAAACCCGTTCTTCTCAACGACGTATACATGTTTGATGGTGTCGACGTGTCAGCCATTACCCTCGCGCCAATTCGTCACTATTGAAACAATCTTCGCTCCTTTCACGTTGAACACACTAGTGCCCGAGGGCAGTCAAGTACCACCCGTACAGATCCGCGAATGTACGCATTTACGTTTCAGCCCACGATATGCACGATTAAATCGGAGCAAGGACGCCCGATCCGTGTGAATATTGAATTTCGTGATCGTTATTCATAAAGGCTGGTGGGCTCGCGTTACTATGATATTTGCTAATAATTGTCGTTCCATTCTCGTACGTAAATTCCAAGCTGGAGAATACTCGAAGCCCGTTCGAAAGGCCCACAGTTCAGAATTACCGTTCTATCAAGTTGAACGTCTCTTCTCATATTCAAACCTATCAGCACGCAAATCTCCCGAAAATTCCTTCCCGAGTGTTACTTCTCAATGTTTAAGAGACTGTATTACATCGACGGTTCAAAAAATGGCAAATATTAGGATTTTGGACTTTTGTATTAGAAAAAGGCCAATTTTGATTTTTTCATATTTTTTTAGTGATCATAGAAGATGGAACGATGTAACGTTATGACTTTTTGTTCATTTTTGTTTTTATTGAACTTTGATAAACATTCAAAAGTCAGGCCCTGATTGAATTGTTGCATCGCCCATTTCCTGTTTCGTCGAATTTTTTCCACGCATGGTAAAAATGCTATTTTTAGGTGTGTCTAGTAATTTCACGATACACGATTGATGGAATTAACCAAATAAAAAAAGTAAGGGAAATGGATTTTTTTAAATTAATACAATAATATATCATATCGTATTTAATTAATATTATAATATATTCTATTTAATAAATATAATAATATATTATAATATATTAATAAGGTTTTTTAATATATATAAATGATAATTCTTATTTGATGTTATAAAAAAAAAGCGTCGTTTTTTGTGTTTTTGAAAAATACTCTGTTTTTGTAATAATTCGTGCGGTAATGTCAATTATTGTTTTTTAAATATTTCTACTTTGGGCGATAACCATACATATGCTAAATATGCAATGAAAATTTAAGGTCGATTGATTGAGCCGTTTCGAAAAAAACGCGTTTAAAATTTTTGCACTTCGATGTTTCAATGAAATACGAAAAGAACGTTTCATGAAAATAAATGAAAATTTCATTGAGTTTGACCATACGTTTGTATCAACTTCGATAGTCGAATGGTAACGTTACGATAAAAACGCAGAATTAAAATGATGGCTTAGAGGATCGCAAGTTACGAACCGGATGTGAAAAAAAAATTATCATCGATGCTAATACGACCTCAATCTTTTGTAGGAAACGTACAATTTGCATCGTAACTCAATAACTGTGCGCGTTAGCGAATCGTTAAATCCATGATGAGTTCGTATGTCTCTTTGATAAAGATTCATTTGTCTAGACGTATATATCTTTTTATCTTAACGCGAAAGCGGTTTCATGTGAAATTTCTTTCGTTAATTACAAAAAAAAAACGCATGTGAAATTTCTTTTGCTAATTAAAAAAAAATCAACGGCGCCGTTCACCTCCATTCTTCGTGATTATATGCGAAAGATTATACGAACGGTATTTTTTATTTAAAGAATGGATAAAGTACGTACTTGAGGATTAAACACGAAGAACTTGTGGATGTTTTATTAAAAATTTATTTTCTCAATTTAATTTATTCAATTTATTTAATTAATTTAATTTATTTTATTTATTAAACATTTATTTTGTTCATTTAATTTATTTATTAAAAATGTATTTTGTTAATTTAATGCACATGTAAAATTTCTTTTCTTAATTTTGAAAAAATCATGGGTTCCACTGACCTCCATTCATCGTGATTATGTCAAAATATTATACGAATGGTATTTTTTATTTAAAAAATTGATAAAGTATCTACTCTTTTATACTTGAGGATTAAAAACGAAGAACTAGTGGATATTTTATTAAATATTTCTTTTGTTAATTTAAAAATGCACATGTAAAATTTCTTTTTTTATTTGAAGAAAAATCATCGTTTCCATTGACCTCTGTTATTCGTGATTATAGGCGAAAGGTCATACGAACACAATTATCAATTTAAAAAATCAATAAAGTTCATAAATCCTGAAGTGTGAAAGAGTTCATAAAAAATGGACTTCTTCACACTTCAGGATTAAAAACGAAGTACTAGTGGCTGTTTTATAAAAAATGTCTTCTCTTGATTAAAAAATGCACTAAAAAATGCACATGTAAAATTTCCTTTGTAAATTAAGAAACACACACACACGTATGAAGTTTCTTTTATTAACTAAAAAAACACACATGTGAAATGTCATTCGTTAATTAAAAAAACTCCCATATCTTTTTTATTGATTAAAAAATTCAACGATGCCATTCAAATCCATAATTTATTCGTAATTATATGCGAATGATCATACGAACAGTGTTTTTTGTTTATTCAATAAACTGAACAATTTCTAATCCTCAAGTTCTTCGCAATTGATGATTAAATACGAAGTAACCAGTGGCAGTTTCTCCACGTAAAGGAATCACATATAATCTAGTCAAGTTTCCTAGCTGAGAATCTCCACTACAATCTGTGGGTGGACGATTTCTGACACCCGTATTTTTTTTTTTTTCGCTGGTAAAAACAGTTCGTTCATATTTACAGGCACGCGATTTCACTGATCCAGCAACACATTGAAACAAAACTGAAAGCAGCGATGTGACATCGTTCATGATGCTGGTACCTAGATCATTTTCCAGTTCCCTAGAAGTTCCTAGACTATGAAAGTTCCTAGAGCGAAATTGTTTGAAGGCCGTAACAATTTCAAAACTTGACGATGCGAGTACGTAAGTGATTACTTGATCGTGTCCACCAACCAGCGCAATCAAAAATTCGAGGTTACGTTCGTTTCGATTGAGACCACATATAGACCACAATTATTCGAAGTATCGTAAGATAAATTCTCCAAACAGTTCGAAAGTATTGACAAAATCAGTACGGTGACCTCCAGGAAATTCCTAAAATAAATAAACCTTAAATTAAATTTCAATTTTTAATAATTTAATTTTAATTTTTTATCATTTAATTAACATTTTTTATAATATAATTTTTATTTTTTTTTATAAAACCAATGTTTACTTTTTTAAGCGTTTAATTCGATCGACGATTTTAATTTATTTATTGAAACGCGAAAACGAATCGCGTTTCGGTTACAATACCGAATTTAGTTATTTAAATTCAGCGTTGTATATCGAGTTATGTTTTCCCCAGCTTCAATTCCGAGCTTATTGGATTAAAATGGGAAATTGGCGAAGCTCGGCACGCGAGAAATTTCATGCAAAGGGCGAATAGCTCCGATGCCGAATCTCGCTTTTCCAACATCCGGTACGGTACTCTCCGGCGCCGTTCCACCCCAACACTCTCTATAGTGGGAAGGGTGCATATTGATCTTTCTCCACTACCCTCTGTCTCTGTCTCTCTCTCTCTCTTTCATCCTCTGACAGTCCCCCCTCCCCCCCCCCCCGTCGTTTCTCAAACTCTCCCTGGCACACTATTTCACTTCCCTCCACCCTCACATTTTCTTCTCGAATTTTCACCCCTCGTCAGCTTTTCGCGCCTGCCTTCGACCACCCAATGAATCCAACGATGGATATCTCGGTCGGCTAAATTTCTCGAGACGAAAAGATACTCGAGGTGTCGGATACGAAATTACAAAAAAAAAAAAAAATGTGACGTCAAATGTGATGTCAAAAAAATTACGACAAAAATAAATAACTTTGAGAGAGAGGAGATAATGGAGGCGGCAGTGTAGTTTTTTTTTTTAAGAAGTGGAGGAATTCAGTTAAATTTGTTAAATTTTTCAACTATTTCAATTTTTAATTCAGTTAAATTTTTCAACTATTTGGAAAAAAGAAAATGTAAAAATCAATGATTTCTCATGGAAATGAGCAACGCAGTCAATAAATATATATATATTTTTTTAAATTAGTAACGTGTTTTGAAGAACTCGTCGACAAAAAAAGAACAATAAATTAGTTAACAAATATTTGTTTGCCGAAAATCAAAAATGGATACCCGAACGAAAGAGTAAAATATAAGATGAATAATGTATTAGATATTCAGCAGACGTTTGCACATAAGAGCCAACAGCTTTTTCCGATGAGTCAGCAATTTTTTTTTCTGTTTTTCTATAATTCACGATGACGATCAACGCTCAGAGGAATCGAACATAAATTGCATGGAAAACAGACCGAAGTTTTCATCCATTGCGTAATACATCTACTTATGCACAATGGTCAGGAATTCCGTGGTGCCCTCGGTCTTTCTAATCACCTCGTATTACCGATAGACGTTAATCATTGATGAGAGATATTATTGTTCATCCGTAACAGGGGTCACCTATCATCGTATACGTCTTGGAAAATTATTGATTACGCAGTTATATAGGACACGAAGATAATGCGCAGGCATATGTTAAAATTGATGAAGCAGCGCGAACGAAAAGAACGAAAGAGTGAAAAAAAAAAATTCACCACGATGGGTCAGCGTGTGTTTTTTTTTCTCGCTCGTGTAACGCGGCCGAGTTCGTTCGACCACGTACGGCACGTTTCCACTGACTGCGTTCCACTTACCGTGGCTATTAGTCAGCTACGAACACGCCGCGTACGCGTATACCACCTAGTGCGGTGACCGCGATAAAAAAAACCATCCTACAATACGTACCGACCGTTTCACGCCAAATTTCCTTCGCGATATTTTTTACTCGCTTGGTTCACCGAAGAGTCGGAAAAATGGACCGCATCGAACAGCCGGAAAATGGATCAACCGGAAAATGAACGAGATTGAAAAACTAGAAAATGAATGACATTGACGAACCAAAAAACGAAAGAGATTGGAGAACCAGACAATGGAGGACACATTGAACAACCAAAAAATGGACGACATTGACGAACCAGAAAACGAAAGAGATCGGAGAACCAGACGATGGAGGACATTGAACAACTAGAAAATGGATGACATTCAAGAACCAGGAAATGAATGACATTGATGGACCAGAGTATGGACAACATGGAAATACCGAAAAATTAAGGCTATTGAAATACCACAAAATAGACGACATTGAAGGACCAGAATATTCGATATGGAGAACCAAAAAACGAAAGAGATTGGAGAACCAGGAAATGGAGGATATTGAAAACCAGGAAATGGAGGACATTGAAAACCAGGAAATGGAGGACATTAAAAACCAGGAAATGGAAGACATTGAAGAACGTGGAAATTGGCGACATTTAAGAACCAGAATATGAACGACATTGAAAAACCGGAACATTTCCGTCATTGAAGAACTAGAAAATAAACGACATTGACGAACCAGAAAACGAAATAGGTTGAAGAACCAGGAAATGAAGGAAATTTAAAAAAACCAAAAAATGGACGACGTTGAAGAACCAAAAAATAGGGATCATTGAAAAGATAGAGTGTACCACATTTGGAGAATCCAAAAATTGGCCCCATCGAAGTACCGGAAGCATTGAAAAGACTCAAAAATAACATACAACATGAATTCTTTCTTCGGCATCAGCAGTTTCAACCACCGTTTGACAACGCTATATTTTTTGTTTCTATATTCCATTCTCTATTCTCATTACTGAACGTACGTGAATAATTCCTTATTATTCGTAACAATTCAGCCGTAACTTTTCTCTAGTCCCTTTATTTCGCTCGCCGGAAGTGAAACGTCGAGCGCTATTTTGTTTCATGTATCTCGAGTACTTGATTCGAATCCTCGATCGATGATGATGATGCTGCGTAGTTTCGCTCTCACATTACAAGAGACAGGAAACGTCGCCTAGGGCAACGGCGTCGAATCGCGTCACGATAGACTCTCAGTCACGCTGTCTGCCAACTCGTACACGCACACATATTATATATACATACAGGGTGGGCCACAACCTTCCTGTCTGATTCTGAATAATTTTAAACAGGAACATGTATTTTGTTAATTAAGACTATCAAGTCGATATCTACACGAATCCAATCTATGATAACACTACCTTCATTAGATTCATCACCAAAATATTCTTGTCAAAAATTATTAATTTTATTTATTTTTAAAATAACGATACTCCACCAAAATATATTGTTAATTGAATCAAGGCCATGGTATTACAGCTCATTGGATTCGCCTGAATATTAGCTACAGCGTCGTAATAAAAAAAAAAAAGAAAATGTTTCCTTCTGAAAAATCATTGAGAACCGCCAAATTGCAAAAAAACCGTGAACTTGAAAATGAATTTTTCATCACTGAATCAGCCTTACGAAATCAATCAATTTATGGTTGCACATTTTTTTCGTCACCCTAAAACAACGGAAGTAGATGGAGTGGCAGCGTTAAATGGTCCACCCTATATATATATATATATATATATATACATATATCTGGATATTTGCGGACACCCATTTATATATATACGCACACACACGTTCGCCTATTTATATGACGCGCAAATATACACACATTGGATTGTCGCCGGGCGTGAAGAGCAACAGGAAGTTCCCGAGTGTCCGGGGAATGCCGAGCAGCTTGGACGATTCGCGGTCAATGACGAGAGAGAATGCGAGAGTCGCGACGATGCTTTTCCGCTCCTCACCCTCTTCCATCCCTCGTAATTCCGGAACGATTATTTTTTTCCGCGACTGCATCTCCGTTCCCCTCATTGTGTCCTATGCTCGACACCATATTTTAACCTGCCTGTCTCGGTGAAAACCGCGCACACACATCAGGGTGGAATAAACTTGCTGGGAGAAGTACACGCGTGAGGAAAACGATTAATCACGTGGATCTCCACCCGAGCACCTCCGCGCTCACTCTTCGACGTTGAAACAAGATTCAGAGCCCCGAGGTAAATTCCTGAGAATCCGAAGAAGAGCAGGTGCGTTTTCACGTGAATATAGATACAGATGGCTTTTTTTTTGTTCTTTTTATTCGCAGGTGCGAGTAATCAACTGGCAGTTGTCTATTATTGCGAGGAATGTTTTCATCGGGTATTCCCAATGAAGAATCGAATTCCACGTTATTTATGAGATCCGAGATAACACCAAGGAAATTTATACCATTTTGGATCGCAAGGTATTGGAAAATATGAATTCATTTTCGTGTCCGTCAGTAGTCAAATCTCTGCGATTCCTCGATGTGGGAAAATGCACGGTTTTTAGAGTTGGACCACTGTAACGCGTTTAAAAAATCGTGCGTCGCTTGGAACTGTACAATTGTAACAAAGGTTCAATATATGATGATGGAATTCGCAGGTTGGACGTAGATTTATGATTACAACGAGAGAACTGCTGGTTAATCTTTAAATGGATTTTTTTCGATGATATGTTATTCAAAACGGAATATAAAAATTCACTAAAGATCGTGAAACAATCAGTCTGATTTTTCCAGCACTACACACTGCGGAGAAAATATTAAATACAAATAGGATTTATTAAAATTAAATAATTTTTTTTCTTGCTGTCGGGGCTTACTACGATCCTATTCGTCATCAATATATTTTTCTATTTATTTCGGATATTATCACCAAGGATTATGTATGTTTGAATCAAATGGATAAAGGTGAAATTCAGTTCCATCCTTTCTTTTAATGTATAAAAAATATATTTGAATAAAAAACTATCCTTAGCATAACTAATAATATAATTGATTTAAATATATATATATATATATATTTTTGTGGAAAAACTTGGAAAATGTTTCAGAATGATATAAATGTTCATTTAACTACGACACATGCCGTTTAATAGTTTCCCGTTTTGAAAAAATCGAGATTTAAAACCGGTCCATAACTCGGCACTTCCACCCCGCACAATGTCTCGACGGTCAATTTCTTCACGAATCGTTGAGTGCCAAAAGTTTGTATTTGCCCAAATGGAACCAAATCAAAGATTTATAGAGAATAAATAAAATATCTAATTATTGGATGATATTACTATAAATTTGATAGGAACCAAATGAATTTATTTGATATAAATAATTATAAAAATATAATTCATTAGAAAATATTTGATAATACGAAAAATATAGTTGAACCAAATAAAAAATAAAAACAAATCAAATAGACCCGTGTTGTCAATATCAATATTTTGTTTTTCTCAGTTTATCGTTGACTGGAATCTTTCTCGTAGGATAACTTTCATTCATAATTGATAAATGATTTGGGGTCAGCGAAAGGAACATTTTTTATAGCGGCAAGCAGCATCGATGTAGTCGCGCATGAATCGCCATCAGCGGGACTATAAAAGTATACAAAGTTGTACGCACATATATATACGTTAGTACGTTGGACGAAACTTTTGCATTCTGGTTCACGGACGAGCTACGAATCCGTGAACGAAACGGGTGCGGACGTTGCGGACGCGCTCGCGGAATACCGGATGACACGAATTATATATTCTAATGATCCGATACCTGAACGTAAGTACAGATACATCGATAAACCTTGGGGAGGTGACTAGAAAATGATAGTCCATTAGGAGCACCCACTATTGTCGGAGTCCGTTCCACTCGTTGAAAAGAAACAGCAAAAAAAAAATGAAAATGTGAGCCGAAGGTACTAGGCGATCGACTAATCACCAATATATCTATCATTTTTGGAGTCTGAATACAGAAACTCACCTTTTTGTAAATACGAAAAACTAAGTTTTATTAAGTTTGGATCGCAGATTTTTCACACTTTCTCATTAATCGGATCACCAATCGTGTCTTTGTTTATTTTTTTCATTATCACTTTGTGAGTTATCCTGCACAGAACGCTCGTTTTTTGGGCTCACTTTTTTCACATGCGCGTAAGTTCAACGCGAGAAACGGAAATGGGAACGACGCCGTCTCGTACACCCGACGGCGTCTTGCGAACTTCAAAATTCGATGGGTTTTCCTTTTGCAGGATATTTCAGAAATATTTGGTAAATGAGAAAGTAATTAATGTTATTACCATTAATTACTAGTGACATCCAAATATTTCTTGAATATCCAAGTAATTAACGGTAATTACATTAATTACTAGTAAATGTTTCATAGATAACTATTCACGTGAATATTTGTCGTAAAAAATCTTAATACATATCTTTAAACTGGATGAAAGCAAGAGCATCGATGACAATGTTCATATTCCCACGCGATTCTCACCAAACGTGGCTCAGTACTTAATTTCCTTTTGTTAGCCCGTAAGACAAACGGTTACGTTGAAAGTTCTTGAAGACACCCGACAAACCGCGGGTACATGCACCATTAAACGCGAACTAGACGAGAGATTGAGACAAAGCTGCGAAAAAGTATATCTCTCGTCGTGTGTGCATCGCGGCAATGGAATTCCGACTCCTAAATTGGTTCTGCCATACCTCAAGCGTGTACACGAGGACGATTCTCATCTCGATAAAACGAGCTCTCGAATTAACAAACCAGCGAAACAGCCCCCTTGTTCACTGTATATTGAAATAGGTATATTTACGCCGAACCACTGCACACACAAACACACAAACACAAATGAGTATCTAAGGGTATTTGTGTTCAGGCTTTTCTTAGACTTGGCGTGAGACCGGTTCTACGATCGGTTTCGTGGAAACCCGGGCCATTGTTCGACTCGATTATCAGGTACAAAACTTCGAAGAGTCCTCCACGTAGGCAAGATAGGCCAGCGTAGATTCCAGAATTCAACCTCTTCAACGCGGTAAAAAGTATCGTTAATCCGATGAGCGTGTGGTGAAAAAATGTAACAAGCAGTATGTGACAGGGTTTGACGTACCCTTTTACCAAATTAGCTGTAAAACTTCATTCGTAACTAAGAGCATTATTTTAATTATTTTTTTTATATTTTACATTACTGGAAACAAGTTACAACGAATTTTCGACAGCTAACGACAACCTGATGGATTGTCGTTGACCTGCCACATTTTCGCCGGGTTAAAAGCAGAATAATATCGCCCTACTGACTTTGACGATTTGTCGACAAGCCATGATGAATAAAACTACCATTTCAATCGCTAACGAAACTGTAACTACATTTGTTGTAAAACCTTGATAGTAATCACTTTTAAGTCAACAAACGTAGTCCGCATCAAACATGAAAACAAAAACGAGGCCTGTGGAAATCTGTCCCAGTGTCTAGATATGATGGCCTTAAAGCTCTTAGGAAGATAGCCAGTAATCGTTTTTCTTTGTCTTTCTTTCTTGTTTCGTCAGGTCTGGTCTCTTGGATTTCTACATTATTCCAGCCATATCTTTTCCTTGTATTTACCAAAGGCTTTTCATTTGAATCCTGAGACGTCAAAAGAATACTTATTATCTACTTAGTACGTTTTCCAGACGTTTTACTTTCTTTGTTATTTTTTTTTTCGCAGAAAAACTCACGAAGACTTGTTCCTCGATACTAAACGAAGCGGAATAGATTATTACTAATTTTAATTGTTTGCAATGGGTCAAAGTGTTTTTACTGGCCATGTTCTCCGATCCATCACCTTCTGAAAATCTCTAATCGTCAGAAAGTTACGGTATTATGGTACAACGGTATCATAATCTGGAACGGTGACTAAAACATTCCCATTGATTTGGAAATTGATCGATCTTAATCTTTTTGATGATTCCAAACGAGTTTAGGGTCTGATCCATTTCTTCTTTATGGAAAGTTCTGTCGTCATTCTAGATTGATCGTTTTTTGGGTTTGTTTGGGTTTTATGAGTATGAGAAGCATACCCAATTCTACTTTGGGTTTGTTTGGGCTTTTTGAGTATGAGAAACATACCTAATCCTTTTTTTGGGTTTGTTTGGGTTTTTTTGAGTATGAGAAGCCTACGCAATCCTGTTTTTGGATTTGTTCGGATTTTTTGAGTATGAAAAGCATACGCAATCCTTTTCTTGGATTTGTTCAGGTTTTTTGAGTATGAAAAGCATACGCAATCCTCCTTTTGGATTTGTTCGGATTTTTTGAGTATGAGAAGCATACATAATCCTCTTTTTGGATTTGTTCAGGTTTTTTGAGTATGAAAAGCATACGCAATCCTCCTTTTGGATTTGTTCGGATTTTTTGAGTATGAGAAGCATACCCAATCCTCTTTTTGGATTTATTTGGGTTTTTTGAGTATGAGAAGAACACCAAGGAATAAATGGAGATGCAGGCAATTCCTAACATCAGCTGTAAACAACCACACGAGTTTCGTCTCTCCGCTCCCGTTCACGTTCACCACACAATGTGGTTTGAGCAGATAAGGACGCGGTTTACTCTACGGATTAATCATCTGGGCTGATCACTTACGCAACTGGTTGCAGGTTTTGAACGCATACGGGTATGACCGTGCGTGTTGTCCTAAGAATTAGTCGATTTGCTATTTGCACTTCGATAGGAGATGCCGGGTGAAGTTAAGGAAGTCGGACCAAAACTGGGTTCGTGGCTCTTATGCAATATTGAACGAGTGAAGTGTTGACATTTTTCAGTCTGCGCAAGTCGAAGAAAAGTTACGATACTGATGACGGCGTCCAACGGACGACGAAAAATCCTGTTTTTTATTAAAATAAAAGTTAATAATATTTCGTTCATCCCACCATCCTCCAATAAACCTAAACATATTTTGTCTTTAAAAAAAAAACTTGTTTGTCACGTCCAAGAACGTACAAGGGCTAAAGAATTCGTCCCAGCAGAGCACACGAAAAAAAAAAGTAACGGCAGATACGAAAGTGTCGTATCACGATTTACGACAAACTGATAACACCCCGAACCTTTTTCGCCACCATAAATCGATCATCCACCAGAGAAGATGACGAAAAAAACAAAATTTCTTCCACTTCGAGAAAAAACGACATCTCACGCGAGCGACCACAAGAGCGAAATATTCGAAACGGGTTTGAAGTACGTATGATGCACGTGTATCTGAAATGGTCACGTGTAAAAGTTGGATACGCACGAAGAGTACAACTGAAACGTGTTCGTACTGCGATTTGGGATGAAGCCAAGATATCAACGCGATAGTGTGCACAGAGAATCGCGTATGACTCCAGAGACCTCCGAGAACGGAAAAAGAAGAACACGAAAAGACCGGCGAACAACGAAACGGCCGTGAAAAGGAATACCGTAAAATATACAGGTGAAATCGAGACGAGAATTTGTTGTTTTTTTTTCTTCAATAAGATTGGAAAGATCCGGTTATCGCGTGAAGCTGAAAGCGGAGAAAAGATGCGGGCTTTCAAGGTCTATCAATAAATCTCTTCCAACACTTCAATGGCGACCATGAAAACCTTCAAATACGATTCTTAAGGTTTTCAACGCCTAAGGTACTCAGAGCTATGACGTATTCGATATTACACTTTGATTCCAATGTACCGAATCATTGCGGTTGAAAAAGTATTGGGTCTTGCAATTATAACCTAAAAAGTCACATCCGCCATTGAAAAGTAAAACGACGTAAAGTAAAAGTTTTCATAGCTCTTTAACTGCTTCGAAAATTAAAGCTTTTTGCATTTTTTTTGTGTAGAATTGATTTTCAAAAATACCTACGTATACCAAACATAATTTTGTAGATTACAAAAAAGATCTAGATATACTTATGTAAAGTTTTCGCACGAAATTGATCTAATTGTAATTTTAATATCTATCAGTGCACGTGGCTGGTTTTTTAAAAATGACTATTTCTTGAAGCATATTGAACGAACATATTTTACGTGAAAATAATATTTTTCATTTCGAAACGCGGTCATATTTTGAAAAACGAACGAAATGAAGATTGAGTACGCTTAACAGTAACAACATTAATGCGGATTAAGGGCAAACTCTATTTTATTTATTTGAGGCAACTAAGAATAAATATTTCACTCCCACCAGTGCGATCGATATTTCCCATAGACGTTCAGTCTCCCTTTTATTGTAGGTCAATCATGAATTTTTTTTAATAAAAAAAGTGAAACTTTAATTATATTTAAAAGATGTGGAATAATATATTTTTAATTGGGACGAAAAAAACCATTGAGTGGATTTTAAAAAAATGTCCGAAAAAAGCTTATTTATCTGGCTGTTAAAGTGGAATCCCTCTTCCACAGCAAAAGTCTCTGATGGTATCTATCACCAATTTCGCGAGTAAATGTTGAATGTCAAGTTACGAAATTCCGGGTCAATTTATATCTTCGCATGTTAAAAAAAAAATAGAAGGAACAAGTTGTTTTCAAGCAAAGTATAATTGCACGAACGACTTTCGTAAATTGGATTTAAGTTTGATTAAGATGATGATTAAAAAAGCCATTTTCCACAGTTGGAAAGCAATCTCAGTAATCTCCATTGTTTTCAACGATGGCCTGTCTTTTGAAAAGTTCAAGTATTTTCATAATGGGCCAATTAAAGTACAAAAATGATTGCATTAAAAAGAAACGAAGGCAAATATGAGATAGCCCACGCGAGTAAACGTGTTCGTACGTCGATCTATGGGTATATCCAGTACTTGAAGCTGAGGAACATCGTTCTCGTCGAACTCGAGACAGGAGTGAAAGTCTTCGTCGACATCGCGCGGAGGAGAGTAGCAATGCCACGCGAGTCCGCAATTTACAGCTTTACGCTTCGAGCAACGAGTATTACTCCAATTATTTATCCTCCTTCGTGTTATTGCTCATCCATAAAACCGACGTGTCTTCGAGTTTCGTACAAAAAGCGTTGGGAAATCGCGAGTGACACGACCGATCGTCAGAGTCTTGATTCATGAATAACAAATTTAGTACGCTCCTTGCTCAATCTTCTTTTTCCGTTCTCAATCTCTCGAGACCTTGACTCGAGTAGACGGAAGCGGCAATCGGTCGAAGTGCATTTAAGAGGATCGTAAATCTAAGCGGTCAGGTGGATCCTTCGTAACTTCAGATGCGAAAAAAACGACGATGTCTGATGTTTATTTGGACGTATCAATTACTTTGGATTTCGAGAATTTTTCATCGAAGGATTCGAAGTGCTTTTAAAAAGTGTAGCGAGCTAGAAAGGTGTATCAGTCATTCGGGGTAAGTGTGCGCACCCGATTTATCCTTCCAAAAGGACAGAGGGCGATTGGCAGTTTACTGGAGTAAATTAGAACTACTTGATTGGAGAATCCAATTGTTCAAACGTTTCTTTCTTGATACATTAAAAAACCAAAAAAAGATTCGAAAATAGATCTTCTTGATACGTCTAACAGCGTGACGCATAAAAATTGGAATTGAGGCAAATCCATTCTATTCGTGTCAGGAATTCATTTCCACTTAATGGTTACTTAACATTTTGAGGTTATATTCGGTGCTGATGAAGTTGTCGGCGTATATACGCGTTTTGTCTTAGTTTTGTTATTCAAATCGGGATATCGACGATCCTTCAAATTGCAATTTGAAACACTTTACCCGAATGCCTCTATGAGACGAAATGACCTCTCCTGATTTGTGAAAACGATATTAGCGTTGTAAAAAAAGCAGTCTGGCTACACCATGATTTCGTAGGTGAATACAAATATATATATATAAATCATATTAGTCACACAGATATCGTAAATAATGTGATATAATCATGAGACAGGAGCGCGATGAGAGTCTAAACTGACTCGCGTGATATCACTTTTTTCAAGGTACTCCTCGGTGCTCCTCCTCATCATCGTCATCGTTATTACCATGATCATCGTCGGCAAAGCCACACGGTCTTCCACCATGTCTGTAACACTGAAGTAGCGTTGATCATGGCAAAAGTTTCCATCTCAGTTGTCCTTTGCTTCCTCTTCTTTTTCTACACCCGCAAAAGAAGCATTACTGCGTTTTCAAGGTAAAAGTTCCCCCTCTGGTATATCCCATTAACAGCCTTGACTCTTGCAACGCCATTCAACTCGCTGAAACCCCGCTCGGATCTGGCGACACGCCTAAATATCCCTGCGATATATGGCATTCCATGTCACGTTCGTCATCAACTTCTCCGTGATATTAGCTGATTTAACAGCTATTTTGATATTTTTGAACACCGAAATGTAGTAAATCAGTTTTCAGAAATTCCATGAAAAGAGACAGTTTTTCAGAAAGAAACTCAAACTTTGGAAAATGATAGAAAGTCAGAAATGTAGAAAGTTAGTTTTCAGAAATTCCATGAGAAGAAAAGGCAGTTTTCCAGCACTCGTTTCTTGGTTTATATCTATTCTGATCTATTTAGATTTCGTAGATTTCCAAAGAAACTCAAACTTTGGAAAATGACAGAAAGAACAAAATAGAAAGTCCGAAATGTAGAAAGTCAGTTTTCAGAAATTCCATGAGAAGAAAAGGCAGTTTTCCAGCACTCGTTTTTTGGTATATTTCTATTCTGATCTATTTGGATTTCGTAGCTTTCCAAAGAAACTCAAAGTTTGGAAAATGATAAAAAGAAGAAGATAGAAATTCCGAAATGTAGAAAGCCAGCTTTCAGAAATTCCATGAGAAGAAAAGGCAGTTTTCCAGCACTCGATTCTTGGTATATCTGGATTCTGATCTTTTTGGATTTCGTAGATTTGCGAAGCAACTAAAACTTTGGAAAATGACAGAGAGAAGAAGATAGAAAGTCCAAAATGTAGAAAGTCAGTTTTCGGAAATTTCATGAGAAGAAAAGACAAATTTTGCAGCACTCATTTCTTGATATACCTGGATTCCGATCTATTTGGATTCTGAGGATTTCCAAAGAAACTTAAACCTTGTCAAATGCATGTGAAGTAAGTCGTTTCTATTAATGGAATGACTACAACTCGGTTGTTACGCGACGAAGATATTGGCTTCTTTGTGATTTCGCAAAGTTGCAAAATACTGAAGGTATCACGTCCACTTGTGACAGTTACTTTCCAAAGCAATTAAAAGCATTAGAGTGACAAGAGTTTCTCATTAGCTGTATGTTAACCTCACGAGTGATCGGACGTCAACGTTCATCACTTTTCCGCACTAGGGTGTTCGTCAAACTCTGTTATGATACTTCGGTGAGACCAAGACTAATCACGTAATATCCGTTGCATCAAGTGAAAGTGGGCATATTTACTTATCACTTCCTTCCAAAGAAGCTTCCGCATTTCAGCGATTGCTGCGATTTAGCGAAAGGATTTAAACTTCGACTCAATTAACGGCTGATTTGAGGTGTTACTAAATGGACATTAAAAAATCACTAACATTCTAAAAAAATTTCAGGATTATTGCTTGATGGAATCATATAACGGGAATTATATCAAATTTGTTGAATATACAGTTTAGTAATATCAAGCATTTCAATTTAACACGGTTACTTATGGAAAATCGAATATTTGCAGATATTAGTGGCAGCAAAACAGACTACGTCACCGAAAATTCTAAAAATACGAAACCTCAAAATTTAATCAAGCCATAGATCGCGTTAACTTTCAAATAAATAGAAGAAAAAAAACATTTATAAAAAAATCATTATGTTCACTCCTAAATCCACGATACTTTGATTTTCGATCAACTTCTTTGTCCGACGGTCGACGCGACGCATCAAAAAGCGATTAGCTTTTCAAAATATTCCGGGAGTTGCATTATTTCTTGATTGAAAAGTATCGTTAAACAACAGCGACGAGAAAATTATTTCTCGTAGACGAGAAAAGCGGGTTTCAAAACCCGTAAACAAGTTTGCAACGAGTAGCTGAAACGGCTGATTAATTAATTCGGTATTTTTTGATAATTCACAGTTCCTCCGAATTACGGAACATGCTGACTCACGGCTGACTATCTCATGCGTAAAAATATCTTCCGAGTGAGATAAACAAAGAGGAGGTTGTCTGATTCTCTGTACAGTGAATGGCAATTCCATACAGCGATTAGCAGGTAAATGGAAGTTGCAGGAATTACTAATTATTTAGCCGCAAAGACAATCCCTTGAAGGTTTGAGGTAATACGTGCATGAATTTTCTCATTAGAAACAAAATTGTTTCTAATGAGGAACAATTTTATATATTTTTGTAGAAACAATTTTATATGTTTTTGTATAATGTAACAAATGAATTCAGAATTCTATGAGAAACAATTGTATATGTTTTTGTACAATGTAATAAATGAATTGAGAATTACGTCCGCGAAAATTCGTCATATCTAACCGAGAAAATACGACAGTAATTAATTCATAAAATCAGTACACTTAAAACGCAACCTTTGTAAAATAGTACGTGGAGATCGATTTTTGGACCGGAAATATTAATAGTTTGCGATTAGACATGAACTATGCAAAAAGCGTAAAATGTCAACAAAACTGTCACGATTACATGTGTTTCATAAAAAATATAAGCTACCGAATATTTCAAGCAGATATTATCGATTAAACCGATTTATTTTTGCTTCTGTTGGTCATGTACACTCGCGTTAAACAAACGAGGTTCGTAATTGTTTTCGAGAACAGCTATATGAAATGTCGATTGGTAAGAGCACTTGACTCAAGCTGATTGCTACTTTAGTACTTCATTTTTGATAATAATAATTGAACACGTTTATTGTCAACACTTTTCAAATTATTATTTTCTAATGATGAATATTATTATGCTTAAATATATTGTATTTTTATACTTTCAGAGTCGTACGAATTATAGATATATATCTACATAAATTATATTGATTGATTGATTGATTGATTGATAAATATATTTATGTCTCAGTGCAAAGACACTTTTAGGCAACCACCATAAATCAAAATTTACAAAAAACTAAAATTACACCTTCCCAACACCACATTCATTTTACAACTCAAACTTAAACTTAAACGTAATAATAACAATAATGATAATAATAATACTAATAATAATAAAAGATGACTATAATAATTACAATAATGACGGTGGAACCAAATGACCTATTACATGTCCCACCGGAATAAGTATTCATAAAATCTAGACTTAAAAATATTAACTGAAATATACGATATTTCTATATATATATATATATCGTTGACTAGTAAATCCACTAGTCGTAACTAAATTCAGTGAGTTTTTGCAATTGTCCACTAACGGTCTCCTCCCTACACCGCAAACTCGTATTTTCCTGTTCCACACCCCAGCAGACCGTGGCAGATTCTGCTGTGGACAATTTACCAACGTCGGGTTTTTATCGATCCTACTTTTTTTCCCTTTTCCACCCACAGTTCTTTCTCCCTCACTGTCCATTCTCTGAGTCTTCCACATACTGTTTTTCATCGGACTCATTCGACCTGTGCACTTCGACGAAGCTGACACATACCCCGCTGTATTTCAAGCTCAACACCTCTGTCCCTCTGCACTTTTGTTGGAAAACACAATACCGGCACTTGAGAAATGATTGCACCGTAGGCTGCACCGGACGACATAACGTACCGGACCGTTCACTTGACATTGTTTTTTTTTTCGCATACCGCGTGTTGTCCAGTCCGGTATACGAATGCTGATGTGGCTTATGGACGCTGGGAAAAAATTATTTCCAGAGAATAATGCATAAATTATTGTCCAGAATATAGTGGATGAACTATTTCATCACTGTGGCGCAATAACGTTCATTTTTACGTCAGAGAAACATTTGTCATCGCTAAAGGATCTTCATTTCCATTATTACAGATCCTTTGTCAACGACATTACAAACAACTGTAACTATCGCGTTTTAAACTTTCAAAAATGTTGTCAATGCATTAATATTCATCCAGTAGGACCTTAGAAGGTTCACGCTTAAAGTTACAAAACAAATGGACGAAAAAAATGAGGGCTGAGAGTACATAAATGTTTTGTTGTCGTATAAAGTGGCTATTATCGCGAATATTGGGTTGAATGAACCAAGAAATGCTTTTCGTTCTACGCCACACCCACGCACAAGAATATACGTCTGCAAAGTAAAGAGAGAGATAGAGGAAGAGTGAGGGCGAGACTCCTGGCTGGGATCAGCGCAGACTCTCGTAATTGCGGTTGAGGCCGACGTCGAAGAGTTTCGTTGGGAGTGAGCTCAAAGCCAATCTCAAACAGTTAGGAAACTCAACGAGAATCGAGTTGGCAGTTGTAGACGTAACACGAACATCGAACACCTACCACGATGAGAATTAGAAAGCACACCCCAACACTCGGACGCGAATTGCGGAGCTGCCAATTGCGCGTTTTACCATAAAAAATGAAGAAAAGAAAAAAAAAAAGAAAAAGGAAAAACGCTTTTTCTTTTCGCTATCGTAGATCTTATCTACGCGTACGATTTCATCCGCGAACAACGTGCATGATGGATATTGATTTTTTGCACGCGTGATAATTGTTACGTTACGCAACGAGACGCGATACGAAACTCGCTCGTTACGCTTCCCAGTCAATTTTGCTGATTCGCAAGCCTTCTGCTGGATACTTATAACGATAGCTGAAAGCAGCGATAGCCGATCAAACTATTCGACTCAAAACTACCTATGACGTAATTCGGTTGCCGGTCCACCTAAAGGTATCAATAATTCATGCTGGCAATATTAATTACGGATTATAATCAGCATTGGAGGAAGTCCAGGGGAGATAGCGCTAGTAACGTTGATAACAACGCTGTATCAGATATATAATCGAAGTTTCGTTCGCTATTAAAACGGTTGCTTCATTAATCGTGGTCTCTCGACGTTTCCTGAGTTTACTTCCAAAATCCGCCACCGATCGATCCGAAATTTGATGTAATAACGGATTTTGACCTCCTTATCGCAAATATCGTAACGAAAATTTGCTCAAACGTCATTTTGAATTTTAAAAGCAAAGGAGAACTGATTTTCGTTCGGTGTGCATAATCGCCCATTCCTAATCGATTTAGACTATTTTAGCTTTTTTTCCTAATTTCTGTGCGTACAGCGGAAATTAGGAAAAACTCAATGTCGATCCCTTCACCCAACTGATCGCGAATATTAAATGTTGCTATTATGGGAAAGGTACATAAAACACACACACACGCAGTGGAGAGTTTGTTTGGGTTTGTTTGGGTTTATTCCGAATCTCCGCTGCACCCGCGTATACATGCTCTTTCTGGGGAAAGCTAAATTAGTTTAAACCGGTGAGGAATGCGCGATTATGCATACCGAACTAAAAGAGGTTCTCCTTCGTTTTTCATATTCAAAATGGCGTTTGCGCCAATTTCTCGTTATGGCATTCGTGATTATGTCAAAATACATTATTATACCATATTTCTGATTAATCGACCCTTTTCGGAAGATTATCCCTAAAAATCAATGATGAAAGAACATTTCCATCGCAAATGAAACTTTAGATACTTAAAACTGTAATTGTTTCAAAAACTCGTCAAAAATAATTCTCAACATCAACAAACGTAGTGACATCAACCATTAACAAATAATTGCAATTGGCAATCTCTCCGAAATTGTCAGGATTTAAATTATCTCTGTTTTCTTTGTTTTTCTTTTTTCATCTGATCGCTTACACATAATTTCTTTTCCTACTTTTTTTTTTCATTAATTTTTCTTTTTTCATTATCATCTTCAAATATTACAAGAATCCTTACCTACTTGCCACTTTTTCGGACTTCGTGTACTTTACTTTTACAGATATGGACGTTTTACTTACTTTTCAATTTTTCTTCACGAAAAAACCTAATACTTGTTGATGGTCATGAAACTAAACGAACCGGACTGTTCCTAATTCGATTTATCCATGACGAGACAACATTTTTACACCGGCCATCACTTCTTCTTAAACCCCCCCCCCCCCCCCGATTTATTTTATTCTAGATTGCAGGACCACGTGTCCGACAAATAAAACGAACTTGGCAAGCAGAAATACCCAACATTCCACGAATGAAAATCGGGTCGACTATAAAATACGTGAAGTTGCAAAATTTGTGATTTCAACGAATCGACGTCCTCGAAGAGTTCCGAATTCGGGAAGTGCTGATCTTGTTTAATTTCGTAGCCAGCTGTTTGTCGCGATTTCGGACAATGGTTCACTACGGGTACCATCATTTACCTGACAATTTTTTTTTTAAACGATACAAAAATATTTGACCGTTGAAATTCGCAAAGCTGTCAGAATATCACGAATGAGGAACAAACGCGATCCGTTATCGTAATAGCGTCAAGCTCGCGTGAGTCAGCGAATAAATAGTTGAGCAGGCAACGCGAGCGTTAAGGAGTCAGGCTATGGTAAAAATATGAAGAAACCCATGCTCCTCGTTCCGAGCAACTCAAATTGAAGAGGAACCTCTAATATACGACGTAAGAATCGTTGTAGAGTAAACTTTTGATTACGTAGAGATACGTGCTGGTCCAACTTTAAGCAAGTTTTTCACGAAAGTATTTTTCAAAACGGTGTACAAGATTTCTCGTAATCTACTGGTCGGATCAACTTCGAAATTCGTCTTATTCGGGGTAATAGTCGTTTAGTTTTGAGTAACGCTTTCCTTGTTATTTTTTCTTATTATTTAGTGACAATATCATATTTCCTCAAAAGTCGAAAAAACATCGAAAAGAATTATTCTGGCGACGAAAAAGGTAACCGAAAAGGTTTTGTCTAATAAATATTGGCAGAGCTTTTTTGGTACCGTATTTCGATCTTTGGAACAAAATTGTTCTTTTTTTTTTAACGTCATGCACAAGGTTGTTTTTTGGAACAGAATGATCTATTTTAAGCAAAGAAATTCCTCTGTTTCTTGTTGAACAGGTTGCCAAAAGGTCGTTGAGTGCTCAAGGTTCAAAAATCCTTCAGAATATTGTTTATAGCTGCTATAGTTATTAAATGTATTTGAATCAAAATTTGGTACACAACTTCTTTGATTAACGCACGGACAAATGTACAAACAATTGTTCAATCACTTAACTTATTGCTCGAAAATAAATGTTTACGAATCATCCTGATTTTTTGTTAACCTCATTTCTCAACTGTGTTCGGTGACAGTTGGAAAAAACTGGAGATTCCATCCAGCAGAGTAGAAATACAAAAAATGATAAAGATAATAACGAAATGAGGGCAGAAGTGTGACGTTTTCGAAAATTGCCATGTCGATACGATAAATTGCTCAGTGAACGAAAAAAACGACGTTTCGACCGAGTCATGTGCAAGTTCAAGTTTTAAAGTACCCTTACGATAAACTCCACACGTTTCACACGTGTCGGCGAAATATCAAGACGCGACATAAGAAACACTCTCCCACTGGCGTTCCACTAAGCGGATCAGATGTCCGCTATACAGAAGCCATGGCGGATACACTGGTGACGGAAAAACTCGACGTGGGAAAAAAAGAATTATTATCCCGTAAAACGTAAAGTGACAGGAGCGAGTGAACGAAAGTGCAACTGGATGCACTTGTAATGGAGATTGGCGTGTCTCTGAATGTACAATATTTCGTGAGTGGTAAAAGCTGTTCCTATGAGCAAAGCAAAAACGTCACGGTAAGAAGAAAGGGCCAAAGACATTTCTCCTATTCCACCCCTCATCCTTTTCGTCCACCAATTGTTTCTGGATCTCTGTACCAAAACTTCATAATTGCGATAAATATTAGTAGTAAAAATAAATCCATTATTTCCTGGAGTCACCCAACCACAAAATTGTCGCAGCAAAATACGGATAACTAAAGCCATTTATTGAAAAAAATCATGCATTTCTTTGTACTAAACCTAACATTAAATATACTCGGAGAAAACGCCGGAATTTTTGTCGTGATTACAAAATTAGACTGGGAAAATGCAAAAAACGTTTCTAGAATATATTTTTGACATTTACTTCTAGAAATGCAGAGTTCAAGGCGAATAAAACGGTGGATTTGTCATCAAGGTATAAAAATACATCGAAACGGACCTGCGATGTGACACTAAACGTCTAAATGTAATAATTATTTCGAGTTTTGTTTGGATTTTGTTGGATTGGGTACCCACTATCGCATGCAAACGCTCACACCTTCGATCGGGAGTGTCCGCATGGTGGGGGTACCACTTCGTCAGGCACTGGCTCAACGGACACGCCTGGCAGGCTTTAAAAATTAATAACATTCAGGGGTTTATCCGGAAATCATACATATATCAATCCACTCAGAATTTCATCCCCAATCTCTCATTTCACGGATGGCATTCCGTCCTGGGACACTCTGTGTATATATTAAATGGATGCTGTTTTCAAACGCATCAATTATTGACGTATTTAGCGCTCGGCATATATTTCCCATCCATTTTTAACTAATTCAACTCCGACGAGGATTTCTATAAAGACAAGTTTTTTGCAACTGCCAGATGCGTCACGTAGCTAAGCGTGTGACTTATATTTAGGGTCTCGCGACTGCAGATGTGCACGCGAATAAGGCAACGAAACGGCTAGCTGGCTGTCTTTTTGGACATTCCTTTTTTTTCTTTTAGTTCATCGCGATGACGTCAGTACAAGAGCGAAAGTGAGTTCGCGAGAGGAATGGAGCGATGGAAGATGATTGCTTCACTCACCACTCTGCGAAACCCAAAGGCCAATCTGTCTCTCAGACGTTTTATGACACCCTCCGCAACGATGATTTTCGGGTTTTAAAAAACAAGCGTTTTCATACGGTAGTTAGATTGAAGTATTTCTTTAAACCTTGTTTACAATAATAATTCATTTTATTTTTAATTTATTTTCAACGGTTTAATTTAATGTTCTATTTAGCTTCAATTATTAACTTGTTTTCAATGATAATTAATACGATACATGAATGTCTACAATAAACATCCATAATTAGGCTTCGAATAAAAATAGAGCCAGCTTTCAAACCGCCCCCTTCTCCGATCGAGCTGACATTTTGCACGAACTTTCCTTTCACTATTTTAAGACAACCTCTAAAAGGATTTTGGGCGACTCGCTATAGTTCTCGACATATGGAATTGTGAACTTTGTTTTTTCGACGTTTTTGAGAGTATATCTATATCATCCATCATGGAATCATCGATACCCGCACTTCTCTGCTTTCCCCTTTTTTTTTGGTTTGCTTGGGTATAGTAGGAACGAAGGAAAATAAATGAATTTCAAAATTTAATATTTTCCCAATGATCACTAGTCGTGAAAAATCCTTTTAAGAGTTTTTTTAGAGTGTTAAAGTAAAAAAATGTCAGCTCTGTGTAAAGGAGGTATTAGATTTAAAAAATTATTTAAAAAATGCATAAATTTATTGTACGAACGATACTATTGCAAAAATCAATCGAAATGGGAAATCATCACGAATAAAAAAATCAGAAAAAAATTGAATTATTGAAATATCACCGACCGAACTGGCAATCGATCGATACTGTAAAATAAATAAATTCCAAAATTCAATATTTCCCCAATGATCACTAGTCGTGAAAAATTCTTTTAAAGGTTTTTTTTAGAGTGTTAAAGGGAACGTCTGTAAAAAAATGTCAGCTCTGTGTAATGGAGGTATTAGATTACAAAAATTATTTAAAAAATGCGTCAATTTATTGTACGAACGATACTATTGCAAAAATCAATCGAAATGGGAAATCATCACGAACAAAAAAAATAAGAAAAAAAGTGAATTATTGAAATATCACTGATCGAACTGGCAGTCGATCGATACTGGCCACATCGAGCGCATAATTCTATTCGCGTAGTTTTATTTCTGTACTATACACGCATTTATATTTATTTACCTCGGGCGTGCATTCAAGGATGAGAAATATGCATACGAAGCAGGGTCTCTTGGAGTGGTCGATGGTTTCGCCCCACACGAGCGGGCAGACCAGTGCGAGCGATTAATCGCGGCAATTTAAATTAATCGCCGCAATCCGGTTGAAATCTCGCGATGTAAGAAGCGAGCTCTCGTCGCTCTTTCCGTATCATGCGTATGCGGGCACCCTTTGTAATTTACGAGACGGAGCGTGAAGTTTTTCTCACGCGTTTTGCGATTCCGCGAAGTAACGAATGTGACGTATAACCGAAACGATGAAATTTCGACGCACGGGCCAAACGTTTGGATTCCCGGGCGTGAACCAATGTTTGGTCGATAATTATTAATGTCACACGATTTTTATTATTTTCGAAATGTTTTTCCCGTTTCTGCTGAATAATTATCATTTTTTTTAACGAGCGTTTCCGCGCGTTTAAAACACATAAATGTCAACGAATATACGGGTGTAACAAAAATGTTTAAACATTGCTATCTCAATTGAATTTTTATTTGCACAAGCGTAGCAGCTTTGGTAAATTCAACGAGTTTTTTTTTTTTTAGACGACTACACAACGAGTGACTCGAATATTGACGCCTGGAAATGTTGAAATTCTCGTTTTTCTGGTCATTTTTGAATTTCAACATTTCCAGTCGAATATTGACGCCTGGAAATGTTGAAATTCTCGTTTTTCTGGTCATTTCTGAATTTCAACATTTCCAGTCGAATATTG